>JAVQJL010047196.1:0-32447 GCA_036024295.1 Nannoperca obscura
GTTGTCTCGTTCTTTATTACTGTTCTTTTTAAATATAAACTAACTTTTTAAATTTTTGTTTTTTTGGACCCCCCCCCCCCCCCCCACACAAAAGAAATATGCTTTAGAATTAGATGACAATATTGATCCTACTTAAGAGGGGTATTAATTGTCTCATCTCGATCTTGGCAAGAAAGCAAATAAGCGTTTTCCCCCATAAGACCCGATTTGTACACACTGTGTGTTTGATAAACCAAGTCGGACGCTTTCTACTTGAGAAAGATTGCAGTCGGCCATTAGGAGCTGGAGCCAGACAGTCTCATCCTGTCCTCATTTTTCTTTCTCTTCTCCCCGTTCTCCCCCATCTTCCGGACACAATATTCTGATGTGGAAAACAAACTGGAACGCGGCTTAGCAAAGCGACGCAGGCGAAAAAGACACACAGGCGGTGTACACCGACCCCGGGATGATATCCCATTTCTCCTCATTTCTCCACAACAGCTCTTTAATTTGATCAAAGCCTACTATTCCTCTTCAGCTTGATCTCTTTTCCACCCACATAACGTATTCACACACATGTAAAACCACATTATGTTTGGGGAATACAAATAGCACGACATACTGTATGTACTCTGCGTTTAATCAAGTCTCAAATAAAAATCTAATTTCCCTTGAATGGATCTTTACAGCAAATAAAAACTTTTACAGCGTTTAACCGTCCTAACAGTTTGTCTAAATAGCGCAGAAACCGGCGACAAATTTCCCGCTTTTCTTTGCAAACATTCGCCTCGTGTTTCTTCCCTGCACGTGTCCTTGCTGAAGCCCTAATCTCGCCATGTCCTGCAGAAATATTACAGACTGTGGATGCGTCCCTCTCCCCTCTTCAGCTTGCATGCCAGTACACAGATAAACACAAGCAAGGGAAGTGGGAGTATACGCTGCAGGCAGATGCAGAAGTAGGCAGCACAAAGTGGAAGGCGTGATTCTGAGTTATATTTATCGGATGTACAACGCGGACACAAGTGAAGTTTAATTGAACCTTTCTTCATAATGTTACCATGGTGAGAATTTACATTTCAGTTTTCACTCTTGTAAGTATTTCAAAAGAAACAGCAGGCTATTGTTATACATGCTAAACATCTGCACGTTAGCAATGTCACTGTGAGCATGCTGACGTTAGCCTCAGAGCGGCTAGCATGGCTGTGGGCTCTTAAGGACCATTCGGACAACATCATTTCTTGCAGAATTTTGCAAGATGTGTTAATATTCAACAGTATTTCCTCAGACTGCCTCGTCGTCCGATCCCCGCGTCCTTCGCCTCCATCTGTCTCGGAGCTTCTGGAGAAGCTTGTATGCCGGTTCTGTATACTGCCTGTTAGCCAGGCCGAGCACCAGCGGCACCACCGCCATGCTTCCTATCCCAGTGCACGACAGCACTATGTGAGTGGTGGAGCTCCACTTGGTGTCGCTGATCAAGAACACTATGCACACATGCATGTAGATGAGGTAGGGCACCCAGCACGCGAGGAAGGTCAGTGACACCGCCACCACGCAGCGCGTGTAGCGCAGGTTCAGCCTCTGCTCGCAGTCCGACGCCTGACCTCCCCGCTCCACTGAGCGATGGAGTCGACAGATGTCCTTCAGCTGGCCTCGGGTGATCCATAAAACATGGCCGGTCATGCCAGCGATGGTAAGGATAGCAGGTAAGACGAGTCCGTACACCTCCAAGTAGATGAAAGCATTGGGGAACACGCGCCTGTACGAGCAGCAGGTGGTTCCGTTTGTCGAACAGTTGGAAAGTGGCGTCATCTTTTGGCTACTTGCGCAACAGCCGTTCCAATCTGGCCCTGTCCAGTTATTCCAACCGAAAGCAGGTAGGGATGCGTACAGAAGTGGTGGTGACCAAACCACGAGCAAGGCTAGAGGAAAACTGCGATGCATCCACAAGTTACTGTAATGCAGGGGGTCTACGATGCAAATGTAGCGCTCATGGTGCACCATTACCAGGTTGAAGAGGAACGCCAGGAAGAGGAAGTTCGGGAAAACGTGAGCCACCAGGCAGGAGCTAAAACTCAACTCCCGGTTCAGACCCATTAACGGTATGAAAGGCAGCGCCACGCCCGTGCACAGATCTGCCACTAACAGGCTGAGGAAGAAGTAGTTGGGCGTATTGTGGAGCTGGCGGTTCCAGGCGATGCCCAGGATGATGACGAGGTTAGCCAGAATGATGGAGGTCGACAGCGGGATGGTGATAACATAGATGAGCTGCTCCCCGGAGAGCAGTGCACGGGGGTCGTTGCTGTCCATCGTGTGTGAAATCAACGGACTTCCTCCCATTCGCAGCCCGGCTCCACTCCCATCAAGGTACAGATGCCCTGCAGGGAAGGAGAAGCGTTGTTAAAGTAGCGGCAGAGGGTGCCACAGAAGCCGAGGGTTGGCGGTCGATTCACAAGAGGCATCGTATCAATTGAGCTGTGGGTTTTTGAGGACATATTTCTTGTGAACGTCTGGTTTGTTGTTATTGCTCAACAAGCAGAATCGGGCTGGGAGAAACTTGCGAGAGTTTGAGATTCAATGGAAAGCGTAGCAGGCAGAGTGGATTATCAGAAATGGATTGCGGAATGAGACCAAACCAGTAAGAGGGGAGACGCTGTGACAGAACAGGTATACTTTGAATACTTTGGGGAAAAGGAAAGTCCAGTTAAGGCTGCTGGCATGAGCCACTCCACGGACATGTAAACCTCTTGAAAGCCAATTTATGTTGAATAAAAGCTGCAATCTCACAGCGCAACATGCTCAAGCAAATTCCAGAGTTCAAGAGTCAACTCAAGCCGGTCATGCATCATCCATAAACAACTATCATGGGAATGATATCATGGGAAGAAAGAAAGAAAGAGAGAGAGCCTCTTTTGATTTATGGTTAGCTTAGATAATTCATCGAGGCTATAAATGTTGCATAAATCCTGCTTTCCTGTCCAATATTTCAACATCCGTACGTCCCAAAGCAACACGAAAGAAGCCCCGTTCAAGTTTGTGATCGTGTTTTTCAAGTTTCATGTGCATATATTTATTAGCTACAGTACTTTTATTAAATTTGACACTTTTATTACCTTCATTTTGGCAACATCCAGGTCGTTTTCCCACCAAATGAACCATTTCCCTTTAGTTTGATCTGTTGAACCCTCAAGAAGAATGATATAGGATGTCCTATGTTCAATGGACTCTCTATTTATACTTACTGAAACTATATATCGCATGTCATAGAACAGTTGTAGCAACTACAGCCTGCAGAGTTCCTGTCGGTCATCTCTTGACCGCAGACAAACAAATTGAACCCCTTTGTTAGCCAACAGCCGAGATAAGAGCACGTGTTAATGGACAGAAGGCCACGTTTCATTCAGTAATTCATCAGCTTTTGTTTCTATTATATTTGAGACAGCGATGTCCTGGAATAAATCAACAAGTCTGATTTTATGAAACAAGTTTCACACCTATATGTTCCACATCATTTCATATCCATGTGCTTCATGATGCTGCTCCCTCATGTCTGGTTACCTCCCTGTTCATTTCAAGCTTTGTAATGGATGTTTAGCCTAAGGTTTCCAAAACACTAGTTTTATTTACAATCGTGAACATTATATATGATAATGGCACTAAAAGTAAATATTGCAACACTCCAGTATTTCCAATGCCCGCGTACATCAAGTATAATTTGCAGGCAAGTAAGTTCAATGAGGGGATTTTTATGGTATCAAAGTCCTGTTAGGTTTTCAGCAAATACGGTCTTTAAAGGGTGAATACACAGAAACAAAATAGGTTTTTCGACATTACTGCGTAATGCAATCAGCAGAATTCTATGCTTTCTGCCATGTTATACTGGATTCATCTTTTTATTTTCTGTAAATGTATGTTAAAACCATTTTGTTTTGTAAAATGGCACGTCACAATACAATAAATAGTATTTAGTAACATAAATATTTCATCTAATGTAGAAACTGACGTTGCAGAGAAACAAATTGGAGCTTTTTGGATATAAAAAGCAACAAAACCTGTAAAACTTTTACCTTTTTGGGATGAACGGCCCAGTCATGTATCCTGTGCAAATGAAATACAGCTTCTTATCACTCTCTGGATAACTTCAAGCAACAAGGTGCAGCCTCCGCCATAAACTACAGGAGCTGCTGCTTCTGTTTTCTCCTGCGTCCTAAGATCCTTTCATTCCAGACAACCACATACTACGAGAGAGAGAGAGAGAGGGGCTCGGATGCTTTAAAGGGGAAGTGCACACTGGAGGAGGAGGAGGAGGAAGAGATGGCCGCAGTTGTACTGTATATCGGTCTTGTCCTGAGGTGGGGGGGGGGGGGGGTGTCGCTGGTCACGTTGAGGATGTGGAGGTGGCAGCGTTCGCTCTAGAGCTGCGACGATTGGTCGATTAATCGCTGGAAACGAAAATTAATCGGCAACTATTTTGATAATCGTCAATCATTTGCTGCTTATTGCTGGTCATTTCCGACAGTAAACGAAGAGCCTTTGGGTTTCGGGGACAACAGAAGGTTTTCTGAAGATCTTGCGATGAGCATTTTTCACATTTTACAGACTAAACGGTTAAACGATTAATCGCGGAAACAATCGGCAGATGGATCGATAATGAAAGCCACCGCCAGCTGCAGCCCCAGTCCACTCAACGCTTGACCTCCGAACTTAATGCGCCTCTTCTCCGTACTCTTTCGTCCGTCGGCCCCTTGCACAAGTTTTTTTTTCCACCGCTGTCCAGGACTAGGTTTAGACACTCAGTATACACAAGCACAGGAATTCACTTTTATTTAACACAATGAAAGCGTAAACTCCCTTACACTTGAATTCTGGTGTTAAAAGTAGTTGTATTAATTAACCTTTACAGCCATGCCGTGCTTTTTAAGTAGGTTAAAACAACTGGTACGGTGTATTTGCTCCTTTTATTTGGCCAACGGTGACCTAAGCGTATACACGTGCGTCTGGATTCATAACAGCTGTCGCACGCATCCCATATTTAAACACAGCGTTGGATGGAAGACTCCCCCCTCCGATAGTCTGGATGCAGATGGACGAGCTCCAGTCAGATAATGGTTTTAAACAGACGTTCCTGAGCGCCCAGGCGACCGGGGAAGACACTACGCAGGGAGGACAGGCTGGACACGAAACCACAACATCTCCGCGTCGCAGAAGGTTTGCTCTCCTGGAACACCGGCTCCAAGATTCAATAGTAAATCAACGATGCAATCTTGATTTGTTAATACACAGTGGAAAAAGAGTCGTCTATGGGCCTCGGACATCTACCCAATCAATCCACCCCATTAATATCAGGGTGGGAAGGCCGAACAGCAACTGCATCCTCCAAAAAAAGATCATACGTTTCAACAAAAACTTCAACTTCTTCTCGCGCTTATTTGGACTAAAACGTCAAATGTTTCTCCACATCAACATATTTCATGTGTCAACTGCAGAACTTTAGCAGCGAAAAACAAAGCCTTTTTCCAGTTTTATTTCAATTCCGGGCCAGAAGAGGACACGAAATAACACGAGTTTTGAAGTAAAACATATGTTGAAAATAGACTCACTTAAATCGAATGTGTCCAGGTCTTGTGAAACAGATGTTTTTAATGGGATCATCGTGTTTACCTTGGCGCCGGCACCTGTCTCTCTGCTCTGGGGCCAAACGCGCCGCTGTGATAGACGAGGAAAGCATGCTGCTGCCGCTGAACGCCACACTGACAGGTGTTATCATCCGGTTTCCTCCCACAGTCCAAAGCGGGTTGATTGGAAATTCTAGACTGACACTTAATATGATCTGAAATCTGAATTTCATTGGCTTTTAAATACATAAATAAATCATAAATCTAAGCTTTGTGTTGCCTGCCCATGTATTTTATATATATATATATATATATATATATATATATATATATATATATATATATCTCTCTCTCTCTCTCTCTCTCAACATGAACAAAACTTCTACCTGCAATACAAGAACACTGCTGCCATTTATTCCTTTCCTCTGATCTTTGCATCAGTGAAGAAACTGAAGATTTCGGATTGTGTGATTTATGCTTTATCGGAGGTGTTTTCGAATAGTGTTTTTCAGTTTACAGGATTATTTATTCCTCATTTACATATACCAGCCTGTTTCCATGCTTTAATAAAAACGAATGGCGACCTGTTTTTTGACAACCTGTTTGCTGTGCTGATGAAAAAGTTCTCATTTTGTGTATTTTAATGATTGTGTATTTTAGACGTTACAACCGTCCCTGGCATGTGGAGTGACTGCATTTAAATACATTTTTCAACCTTTGCATACTTCATAAAACCACTTAAATACATTGTTTTAGTTGTTGATACATTGAAGTTGATCAAACAGTAATGTGGTTATTCTAGAGTAAATGGTTTTAGAGTTATTGGTTATTGCTCTCCTACATTTCCGGGTGTAGTTTAAACCGAGTGCCACTGTGGGTCGTGTTCTGAAACTGAACGGTTGCTATTTAGGCCTGTGTGACATTACATGAGTCGCAACGTGATGCGATATGAGAGTGCTATTCATTAAAAGAGAAATTATGACGTGCTCTCCGGACAAAATGTTCTCATGCTTGGCACGTCGCCATATTTCCCCATTAGTCATTTCTCGTCTTACCCTACTAATGTGCCGAGCAGGCGGAGTTTAGCTGGAAGACGTTCTACACTGTCGAACTGAATGAAGCTGAAGCGTCGGACGTCATTGGTGACGGGGTATCTCCTCATTTGACACGAGCTCCGTATATTGAAACGGGAGTGAAACAAGCTTCCGGAGCCTCTGTATCATCCGAACCATCTCTGCTGTTTAGTCTCAGATTCTTGAACAAAACAAAACACACTTAGAAGAAAGGAACAAGGAACAGCTTGATTTAAAAGAATCACATTTGAAACTCCTGCGTAGACAAGATCAAAACCCCCCCCTTCAGTTAAAGTGTCCTTGAATTACCATCAACATCTGCCAACGAAGAACTGATGAAAACAGAACAAAAAGAATAATGTGGAAGCTACAATCCTACTAAAGCAGGTCAGGTAAGATGGTGAGACAACATCAAAATCCAGAGACGGGAAACATGTCCTGGACAACAAAAAGTCTGATCGTCAAAAGTCTCCTGAAATGTTTGCTCTCCTCCGCCTCTTCTTCTTCTTCCTCCTATCTCCTTTCTTCCTGCTCTCTTTACCGATCAGGTCTTTGGAGGCAGAAGACTTTCGCCTGGCCGTCACCCGAAGCGGTGACCGCGAGTGACGCTTCCCTGGACGAGATCAAGAGAGAAATTAATTGAATTTAGTGATTCAATAAACAAACAAAATCACAAAAATGGAGCCAAATACCTCAAAAATAAATGTACATCCATAACTGTGACAGTATGTGTACAAACAAGGTCGCACCTGTTGATGGTGAAGTTGAGGATCTCGGCGGTGTGGCCGCGGTACTCCGACACCATGCCGCCGGAGCGGGCGTCCCATAAGCGCAACGCTCCGTCCAAGCTGCAAGTGGACACCACGGAGGACGACTCCTCCCACTGCAGGTGAACGATGCCGGCCTGGAGGAACGCGGGGAGGGAAGTTTGAAACTTTTCGGTACAACGTACCGAGCAGAGGGGCTAGCATTAGCGGCCGGAAGTCACCATGCGCCGTTGGCCGCTTTGCTAACAAGCCACCCGGGTCGCTAAAACACAGCTGCTACCTCATGTAGAAGTGCAGTCGCCATAGCCCAGTAAAAGCCCCAATGTGACAGAGGCAGTTAGCGACTAGCGACTAGCTGGTGAACACAGTGGAGCATTTAGCAGCTAAAAAGCCAGATATTCCCGTTGGTGGTGACCAAAAACAGAGCTAAAAACGAGTGCTTGTTGGACTTCTATTCATCAGGAGGCCACAAACGTGACTTCGAATGAATGCCAAGGTTGCTCCGATGAGTAAATAAGCAACTGTTTGCTAAATATATGTATTTGCCGGGACTTTAGACCTAGTTTAGACGAGACCTCCCTGATGGCTGATGCTAAGAGATACAGGACACGAAGTTAGGGGAGGACCCCGTGGCGGCGTGCCATCTTTCTGCCGCTTGTTACCTCGTGGTGGCACCTGTGCCTCAGGACCTGCGTCGAGAGGTCGTATATGGCCAGAGTCCCGTCCAGGTGCGCCACAGCTACGAGAGGCAGGCTGGAAAGAGAGAGGAGACCTTTAAGAAGGTGTAGCGGAGCTGCGAAACTCACGTGCACGTCTGAAGGTGAGATTCAGGATTTCCCCGTCTGGTGTTTGAGTTAAAAAAAAACGCACATGTTGCAGAATCCCACAGATTCCACGGAGTTGGATTCTTCCCCGTCTGTGGGTCCTTTGGCTTTGCCTCCGTCCACGGAGAACGACCCCACCACCTACAAACACAGATTGGAAGCTGGTGAAGAACACAGGGCGTTGTTTCTGGAGGTGCAGCTACTTTCTTCTCCGCCTCTCCAACACCCACCTTGCCCGTGGTGGTGTTTATGAGCTTTGCACAACCGTCCACCGAACCCGTCAGCACCAGAGAGCCGTCCTTGTTGCACGCCAGGCAGGTCAGCGCCCCCTGGTGTCCGTCCTGGCCTGTCGAACGAGACGGCGCCAAATCGTCAACACAACGGCGACGTCTCGTCTTCCATGTTTTTGTATACGAAGATCCTCAAATGAGCGGATGCACCGCGGAATCTCTGACACCGTCTGCATAGCAGCTCCTTTCAAATCAGAGCGAGTCTAAGAGTCTTATGTAATTTGTTCACCCTCATTTTATTTGCTCTATATTTGACTAATGTCTGATACTTTTATAGGTTGATTTATGGGCCTCTAGTTATTGTTGTCTTGTTTGTATACACTCTGTAACTATGTTGGGAGAAACCCTCTAATTCCATTAATCTTCAATAAACCCATAAAACCACGACCTCATTTAACTCATCGCATTAAATGTCAGAATTTCCAGCAGAGTGGCTTCACCTCTTTAAGTTCCTGCAGTTACACAGCATTGAATGTAACGCGATGGTACATTTAAATGCCGCCAGACTCGCCTTTAATGACGTGGGTGGCGTTCCCGTGCTTCAAATCCCACACGCGGACCGTTCCGTCCTCGTAACCCACCACGGCCCGTTTACCTGCGGAAAAACAAGTACAAAATCTTTTACGGCTCTTGAGGACTTTCTTTTTTGAATCAAGGTCATTCCGTCCTGTTTCAACAGGTGTTCATGGGACATTATTTATTATTAATAAAGAGGTAATTGGCTGATATGAAAGAGGAAAACAAACTCTCTTATTGTTCAGTGCAAATGAAGATAAAGCGCCAAAACTACCCAATTCCAAATGATACATATTGCATTACGTTGGATGAATCATACGTGGTATGGCTCATCGTGGCCAATTATATTTTGTGTGATAATTTTTGTCATTTAAAGTGGCCGCTACGATTTACTACGAGGACCTGTTCACTACATTCACTAACTGTAATTTCTTGCATTTTAAATGCTGCCAAGTGCCTTTTAAATATCAGAATCAGATTTCTTGCCAAGTAGGTTTACACATACAGGGAATTTGTTTTGGTGCATATAAGAGCATAAATATATACGGAAAAGTTTAAATAAAACCACTAGAAGCAAGGATTTTATTCAATATAAATTGAAAATGTACTGAACAATAATAAGAAAAGAGAAGAGCTGTATGAATACAATATGTTCAGTTTGTAGCAGACGTTAATGTAACTACTCGTTAATATAACGTGTAGTGACCATTAGGTTACCAGAGTCCTATTATTATTATTATTATTATTATAATATAAAGCGTTCAAATGATTGTTTGAATGCTCACCATCGGGGAGGACTTTGCCGCTGGTGGCCTGGCACGCGGAACTCTGGAAGGTTTTGCAGTCGCCTGAAGGGATCTTCCACATCCACACGTTGCCGTCGTCGGATCCCGCCAGCAGCACCGGGGCGCAGGGGTGCCACTCCAGCCACTGCGGGGCAGACGAGCGCGAGTTAGCGGCTGCTTTACGCGCTGAAGGGGCAACTCGGAAATTGCAGTTTGAAGAAGGGGAGAATATCTGATCATTCGTGTCCTCCACAAGGCCACAAAATCATAGCTCCAGCGGACATTTCCTCATAAATTCCTTCCACCCCAATGAAAAAATAAGTGCTTACAGATGCACAAACTACACAAGACACACACAAACACACACTCTCCCCTCGCTGAAGGCCTTACCTCCAGATCTCCCATTTCGAACGACCAGACCTCCTCTTTGGTTTGTACTTTCCAGACTTTAATCATGCCGCTCATGTCCCCCGAAGCCACCATGGAGGAGTCGTGGCTGAACGCGGCACACGTCACCGAGTCTTTGTGACCTGTGGAGACACGCGGATACTTTAAATTAAAAAGAAATCAAAAAACATTATTTCACGAGCCGATAAAACCTCTGGAGAACGACAGAGAAAACTTTATTTTGCCTCGCAGATGTTCTTTAAGTCACATTACTTAAGTTTGGAGTTCATTGAAAATGTTAATTTAGGCGATCATGTAACAAAAACTGGTGTGAACAACTAGTATCTAGCTTTATTTAGTAAGTTTAGATGCATCATGTAACAAAACAGGTGTCAACAACTAGTTTCTAGCTTTATTTAGTCAGATTAGCTGCATCATGACACAGTTCAGGTACAGAACAGATGTTTAACCTGCAGAAAGTAAGCCCAAACCAGATGTTGGCAATGAGGCACATGTTTAATTTCGTTGTTTGACCAAAAGAGGAAAAATACGAGGCTATAACACTCACCTGTGCACTCTAACAGAACCTCCCCGTCGCTCACCCTCCAAACGTAGGCTTTGTCGTCCTCTCCTCCCGTTACGGCCATGCTGTTCGTCGCCGGGTCCAAATTCACGCAAAACACCGAGCCTGGACAGCGGGAGCGGGGAAACAGGGTACAAAGTTCAAACTGACCGAATCTGAGAGCAATAAAAAAAACTAAAAGAAAAGAAGAAAACCCCCGAGGCGACGCGCTACCGGTGTGTTTGGAGAAGGTGAGCTCGCTGTCGTCTTGCTCCGCCTCGGCTTCCATCTCGTCCTCGGTCTCCCAGCCTTCATCGTCTGCGTCTCCGGGGTCTTCAAAGTCAACATCCTCCAAGTCATCGGCCAAGTCATCTTGCAGTGAGAGAGATTAAGTTCGTTAAGATGGGGGGTGATTATTAAAGGGGCCACTTGGCTGGAAAAAGCCCGTAATAGTCCAGTTTGGTTCATCTTTTAGCTCCAACTCCAGTTAACCAACAACAAACGTGTAGCTTGACACTGACTGTCGCAGTTTCCTAAAGTGACTCAGGGGTTGCGAACAGTTGTCTACCTACCGGGACCAGGCTCATTCTCGTTTAGGTCGATGACTTCAATAATTTCCTCATCTTCATAAATCTCAATTGCATTTCCGTCCGTGTTTTCCATTCCGTTAGCAAGCTAAACGCTAATAAATGAACCGAAAAGCAACCGCGCGAGTAAAGCTAGCTAACGCGACTTTAGGCTAACTCGCTTTTAGCTCCGTACAGAGTCCTACCGCGGTTAAAAGTTACACTTTCGGTCGCACACGGCGTTACGTGACTTTAGATAAACAGTAGTTAAATGTCAAACTAACTGCCTCCCCATGTTTTCTTCACATGTAGCGGCGACTGGAGAGACGGGCGCATAATAATGACGTGGGACGCGTCGTCGCTCCTTCAGCGTCGCTAACCTCCGTCTCCACAAGATGGCGGCGTTGTACAAAACGAATAGACGACCATACTAGTAGAAAATACCAGTTTTGAGTATATTTTAATAACTGGAGCTGATTTATAAAGATGCTTCGACCCCTTATTGTGTTATTTCTCCTCATTAACAATGTCATTATCACTAAAACAATTAGTTTTTGTTCTGCTACTGCATAATAGCATAATAATAATTCTGTCTAGATTTCATAGTAGCTCATTGCAATGAAGAGATAATTACTTGCCTATGTTTGACAGGAAATCAAGGTTGTGGAGAGAAACTGACTTGTTAACTCATATTTTGAAAGACAAAATACAAAAAAAAAAAGCAAAGAGTTAATCAGCCTCGCTAAGTTTGATAAAATAATACATTTAAGTATCTACTGAATATTTACCAGTGTGCTTGTTTGCTCCTTTTGAACATCTGTTTATTTATTTGCTCATTCTTTTTTTCTTTAATGGATCGTATTAGCCGCAGTTGATTTCTAGTGTCACTGTCCACTTACTTTATTCCTTTTTCTTTTGTGTAAAATCGTGGAATAAATTCTTCCCACAACTACTAGTAACGAAAATAATCACGTCTATCCTCGCTAATATCAACATCAGCATAATCTGGGCTCTTTGTAGACATTATTTCTATATTTGTGCTGTTTTATTTTAGTCTTTTTTTACAGAAGCAGCACAGGAAGCAAAAGTACTTGCATGTGCAAAATTTCCTGGCTGCTCACTCGCTGTTAAAATATCATTGTGAACGTGTTCCTCATTGTGCGATTGTAATAATATGTCTCTTTCAATTTGATCATGTTGTGTTCCCTTCTCTTACAGTGTGATTGCGCTGCCTTCCTTCTTGTTAGAGCCGAAATGATCCCCTTTCATTCCCTCCATAATTAACTCTCGCACGGCCTTCTCTGCAGTGAGTAGTAAACTGAGAGCTCAGACCCTTTTGAATAATTAGAATTCTGCTTCACATACCGGCAGGAGTAGTGTCACAAAACTGTAATTTACACATCTGTTATTAACGGAGCAAAGGTTAAGCATTGCATTCTGGGAATTTTTTACTTAAAAATTGCACGCATGCTTTTGATGCTTTCCATATTCAATCAATATCGAGGCCACTGTAGCTCATTAATGTTACACTTAGAACTCAGACACTCACATTGAATGGGAGAAATTTGATACAGTGTGACAGCTTATAATGTAGTTCTGATGGATGCATTTCTTTTTAAGTACTAATTCTACCCAATGAATAAAAAAATGCATTTGAAAATGAAATTGGCCTTTTCCTGTCAAAATATTAGAATCGCTGTTGTGTAGATTGCTTTATTATTGATGCAATAACAGTTTTCTTGATAGGGGACGTGAGACTTTATGGTAAATACTGTCAATGTATCAAGCTTCTCTCATCTGAATTCTGTCAGATTACACTGTTTTTAGTGAGTAAATCAATCTGAAACTTTAAAAAGATTACTAATTGTAAGACTCCCTGCCAGCTCCAGGTGTGCTGAGCCTGACTGACCTCCCTGTGCACACAGGAATGAGATAACCTTTCTAATCTCACGTTTAGGGATGTTTGTGAGACTGCAGTCAATCACAGGAATAACATTAGAAGCAGTGCTCCATTTTAAAAGGCGCTCTCCTCTCTTCCTTAATCTCGCCATCAAAACTTCCCTACCCAGAGATATTTTATGAACACTTAACACAGTTTGTCCACTACAGGTTTTTAGGGGTTTTATGTCTCCTGCTATACGCTGCTGGCAGAGCTCGTTGACGGCATGCCCAAATAAGTTTTACTGGCTGCCCATGCAGGCCCTCCATTTCAAACCTTCCCTGGAAAAATACAACCGTCTCACAATGTGGTGAGATGTGGAAACATCAGGGTGTACGTTATTTAGACATTTTAAATCCGCAGTGAGTGAGAGATTTATAAACTCTCCGTTCAGTTACGAGCAGCGCTGGAAGAGGCCGTTGAACGCTCGCGCTGGAAAGTTCGATGACATTAGTTACGACGCTGGTCGCAGACGCTTTTATTTCATCAATGTGTTTCTGCTGGGGTTTTTTTCCGGGCCTTTTGTGCCAGCAAAGAACTTTATTCAGCTCCTGTTCACATATATTCAAAGTCTCTGACATTGTCGGATTCATTTGGGCGTATTAATCAAGCTTTTGGACATTTTTACAACAGCGGGTAGCAGTTGATTAAGAAGAATGACACTGATCCAAGAGCTGATATTTTCCCATATAATCAAATGAACTCATTTTCATACCAAAACATGTCAAGAAATCACTGTTTTCCTGTGAAAAAGCCTTTGAAACAGCAGTTAGACCATCATGAGACACTCAAAATCCCCACGAAAACCCAGACTTGCAGTAGGGGATTCTTCTAGGCTTAGCAGCTTGTTAAGGCAGCGTGGTCCATAAATCAAATACAGGAAATGGCCACAAAAATTTAACTAAAACGTGACTCGTCACATCAAGGATAACATGGATGAATAAAGAATACACAGGTTTAATCCCTGTCAGGAGCTCAGACACAGTCTCTGGGTAGGAATAACAGGAAATACCATATATGCAACAGGCATCATGCTCTGGTTTGACCTCAGAAATTATGTGATTCAGTCCCCTCAGCAACCAGAACATCCAATGAAACATCAATCGTGGACTGAAAAGAAGTCATTTCGGTTATTTAGTTTGTCTTTGGCGTTAAGATATCTTGCCAGGTTTTGTTAACAGATAGTGTGGATAAGCAGGTTTTTAGTTGTAACATCAGCAGTGTTTGAAAGTAACTAAGTACATTCATTCAAGTATTGTACTTACTGTATTTCCACTTAATTCTACTTTATATTTCTACTTCACTACATTTCAGAGGGAGATATTTTACTTTTTACTCCTTAGGACTCTAACTTGTAGTATTTTGACCCTGTTGTGTTGGTACTCGGAGTAGGTACATCTTCGAAAAGGACATTTTTTGTCACGTTTACGATTCTATAAACACAGACGGAGACTTGATTCGCGATAGTAAAAAACGTGTTTGCAGGGTCACGAAATCATTTTGAACCTTAATGTGACGATTGTTCAGGTGCTTTCTGCTTTGGATTTGTCTTTGAGCCTTTTGAACACATTGGGTGGGCTTCTCTCTGCCGTCATCAGGACTGCAGAGACCAGAAGAGACCCGTCATAACAACATTTCTCGGTTTATCACTCCTGCAAGCTGGTTTACGTCTGAAAAGCAGGACACTCTGGGGTGCTGTTACTTTATAGGCGGACGTGGAGGCATATTCATCTACTTTGTGTGTGTGTGTGCGCGGTACATGCACCTTTACACAAACACACAAACAGTATCATTAATAAGGCCTGGGAGCTGTTGCTGTGTGAGAGGTAATTGCTCCATGCAGCTCGGCGAAGCTTTGATGGAAAGTTTCAGACTAACTGGCTCGACTTTAGGAAGCCTCGACTCTGCGTCTTTTTTAACAAGAACTCTTTATGGCTCCTTTTTTTTTTTGCTCTCTTTTCTCTCTTAAACGCTCCGGTTTCAAGTTTTTTTTTAAACATAAGCAAGCTAACATACAGGGAAAAGGTTGAGTTCATAGATTAGCATCGGTTAATGTCGGAGTCTTCCTCACGCGCTGTCGAACGCGCCGCGAGGCGTTCAGGGCAGTTTTCTTTCTCGCCGTTAAAGCGGGGCTTCTTTACGATGCCGGAGGTCTGCCTGTTTTGCCTGCTGTCTGACTCATGTGGGGACGGTGCTGGGTGAGACGACGGCTTCCCCTCCACAGACCACTAACAGCCGGGTTGTGTGCGCGTGCTGCGAGGGGTCTGCTCCGCAGCCTGCGACTGACGCGTCTGCTGCGGCGGCGGAGCGGTGGCCTGCCACAGGCTGCAGGCCTACACGCTCGCTGCTCCTTGTCCAGCCGCCAGCCCCAAAAACATGGTGTATTTTTGGAACATCATTACTCATGGTTTCGGGATTTTTGTGATTTTTTTTTTTGCCAGAACCGTGTAAGGCACTTTGGTACAGATGCTTTTAAAGGCACCCTGCTCCAAACAAGAGGTCTTACAGTAACACCAAACTGGATGTAAACCTGATATGGAAAGTGGTGACGGTGCTCCGCTGGATGCAAAATAGTTCAACTAACATAATCAGCAATTTGGCAGCCCCGAGTGCGATGCTCACTGAATTGCAAATGTGCTGCTCTGGGCAATATAAGCCAATCTAATCCCTGCTTTGACATCACTGCTCTGGACACACTCACTCGCGCACGCACACACACACACACACACACACACACACACACACACACACACACACATTTTGAGTGTTTAAATGCACGTTTTTGCATCAGCAAAAGTTCATACACAAACAATACAGACGCAGATGTCCAAGACCAACAGAAGTGTATAAACTTCTATGTCTCACAATGTGTGTCAAAATGTCTGTCTGAATATGACGATTTTGTAAATTGTAACAATTTGCAATTCATCCACAAAGATCCACAGTTACATGAGTCTTCTTGTTGTTGAGAGATTCAGATTTATTTTTAAATTTCATTAAAAAAATGTGGTTGCTTCAGTTTAGACATCATTTAGTTGTATGAAGAGCCGACTGAAGCGCAACAACACCAGAGATGCCTTATGTCACAGACCCTCCGTACTCTCATCCACAGAAGTTATAATCCTCTGTTGCTATGGATACGGCTGTCCCGACGGGCCTCCCCCTGTACTCCAGAAGAAGAGCGACCTCCTGTAATAAATGCAAGTTGTAGCGGAGTAGCACAAAGCCGAGGCCTAGTTAAAAATAGAGCGTTTCGAGGCGATAAAAGTGGCGAGAGTGACCCGGAGGGCAGAGCCAGGGCTCAGGAAGGTGAGCACCTGCTGAAATGCCCCTGAGCAAGAACTGAAGAGTTGCCAGTGGGTCCTGGCCCTCCTGCAGGGAGGCAGAGGGTATTTGCCTTCTTACAAGAGAGTAGCTAAGTAACATTAGTGGATAAATGTTTCAAACAGGTAACTAAAAGGGGATTAATGGTTGAAATAGACAGCTAAAGTAATGAACGCGTTTTTTTGTTTGGTACATTTTAACAAGGGAATTCTAAGTGCTTTACAAAAGACATCAAAGTTATTAAGATATAAAAGATATAGAAGCCACGTGAGACAATATAAACATTGAAATAGGATAATAGGATAAGGTCAAATAGAATAAAACATAAACCAGGAGAATAAAAACAGTGCAGGTGCAGTGCAAGAAATTAATGAATAGTTAAACGTATTGGATTAAAGGTGAAAACACTGTAAATCGTACAAAGATATTACAGAGATACCGGTGCACCCAAGATGAGGGATTGGGGAAACAGGATGGTAATATTTCTCCTTAAGTTCTAACAAAAATATTCCAAGCGATGCTCCAGACTTAACTCATGGCAGAGCTGTGTAGTCTATCTGCACTGGGTGAATAATAACACTGTCCCTGCCTGCAGATGGGGCCTGTGCAGAAACTGGTTAGCATATTGTAGTAATCAAGTCAGCCAAACCAGGCGGCGGCGTGGCAGTTTTGCCCGTGGGTTGCTGCTGAGATGCAAAATCACATTTAAAGTAATGGAAATAAAGGCGTATCGGATTAGAGGAGGCAGCGGGGAAGGCGTTTCATGTTGCAATGAGCAAGAATTGGATAAAACGTTTGTTTCATTTTGCCGCTGCTGGTTATGGAAAGTGTTGAATAATGGGAGGTTGGACAGTGACGTTGCAGTTGATCTCAGTCACCAAAGAGCTGATCAGTGGTAATTACAACACAAGTTTTATTGATTTGCCCTCTCTTGATCTAAAGATTAATATCAGTGGTTTTCTTTTCAAGCTTCCTCATAAACATGTATAGCAACCAGTAGTACATCTGGCAGGGATGCTACAGAGGTGTCAAAGCAGAACAATAACATTTTACACACATTGTAGGAGCATTAGTCATAACGTGGGAGATAAAAACACATCAGTATTCATAATGAAAGTGCAACAAAAATCAAATTTAAGGTACACAACACATGACGCAATGATGAAACCAAAATAATAATTAGAAACAAACCACTGAAATGTGCAGGCCTTTTATGATTATAATAATGTTCACAATGAGAGAGAAAACACACCATTAGGTTTATTATAGGGATGTTATTTTTAATAAAATAGACTATAAGCTGGTGTAAAGTTATAATAAACTCACTAGTGACATAATAAATCCCAATATGAGTAATCTAGGAGTATTTAGATACTGTTTTTTGGAGATAACATACAATAAATAGGATAAAAGTCTCATAAAATCACTATAGAGTGGCACAGAAACACTATAAGAGTCTATGACAATATTCTGCATAGTAAAAATTATGCCATGGTGAATAAAAATAAGAAATATGGTATTAAAAACCCTATTATTGTGTATAACAGGCACACGGGCTTGCTTATATGACTATTACGCAGTAGGTACAGTAGATGTAAAACATCATAAAGTAGAATAAAGTTATTCAAATCAAAGTAGTGACACATCAGACAGTCAGGAACTGCACGCTGGAATATTGCAGTGCTTTTTCTCATAACACGCAGGACACGCCCAGAGACTTATTCCTTATTAATGACACAGCAATAATTACAACCTTTCATCCAAACACACACACACACACACACACACACACGCACGCACACATCACGCTGTATACTAGAAGATAATCACTTTTTTTTTTCAGGCTAAGCCCGCCCCTGGTAAAAGTAGGGGCGCTCCATGTGACGCTGGGGCTGTAACAAAAATCCAGTATGGCGGAATCTGTCAGGAGATGAATTTCTTCGTCCCCCCACCCCCTGCGCGGAGAAAAAACCCCGGAGTCTAACATGGGAGAGAAATAAAAGCCCCGCGGGACACGTGTTGCGACGACTGGCTTCCTCCTGGCTCCGTGTAGGTGAGCTGCTGGTGCGTTCGCGTCCTCCGTGCCGGACGTGCGGCCGAGACCCGAGAGCCGCGCCGCTGTTGATGTTGATATCTCGGGCAGGGATGCGATGCACACAGACGGGATTCATCAAAACAATGTCCGGCTGAAGTTTCCACTCCGCGCCGCCTCGGCTTCGGCTTCCCGGTCATTCGCACGGCTGCCTTTGAGCCCGGGTCGTAGCTGCTCCCGGTAGGAACGATTTCATATCTTTAAAGCATTTTAGCCGAAACATTTCGTGCGGTTTGTTGCACTGTAGCGGGCGGGAAGTGTGTAGGCAATACGGAGGGGAGGGAGAGGAGGGGTGGGGGGGGAGGACGTGCAGGCGATGTTTATTATGCCGATTGTTGCTGAGCTATTTTTAGTGCGCGGCCGAGCCTTGGGCTCTAACGCAATATACATAGTGGCAACACGCCTCTATCGCCTTATACCCGCGTTATTGGCGAGGAAAAAATGCGTTAAACGAAGGTGCAGGCCTGCGTGAGAGAGTGTGAATGGGTCGGGATGGGCGGTGGTAATTCTCTGCATGCGTCAATCTTTTTTTTTTTTTTTTTTGTGAATGGGGGCGTACGGGGTTGTCGGAGCAGTTAAAGCGACATCAAAGCGGCTTCGTTAGGGCTGGTTTTTTAAAGTGTCGCCAAGCGCGCGAAACGCTTTGTTGCGGGGAGCTATGGAGTCGCAAACGTTGCATTTTGTTGTCAGATACGTGAGGGAGAGTTTGAGTTTATACTGGAGTGCAGACCCGGTTAGACTGACTGTACCCACCTTGTTTTGTGTGTGTGTGCGTTTAAAGCAGCAAGTGGCACATTTAATGCACGTTATACGCGTGTAATAGGATTTTAATTGATGCTTCTTTTATTTAGCAGCTTTTTTTTGGTGTAATTTTCCACAATAACATTTTCCAGGGCTGTGTTTTTTATAATTTATTATTTCTTCACTTTGGGCTTCAGGGCTTGTCTCCCCAGATCTGTCACCCTGCATCAAGCAAGCCAGCAAGCTTTTTAGGGACAATGGCCTAAAAAGCACACACACACACACACACACACACACACACACACAGGAATACCCCTCCCCAGACAGACGAGATGCCCTGGGAGAATGGTGTTGCATGAAGCCCCCCCGGAGTTTCAGCTACTCCTCGTGACACACACGTTCACCTCCCCGCCCCGCCTTTCCTCGCTTTCCCATCACAAAGCACAAGTGTGCAGTGACCGACTTTTTGTGAGGGCAATTTGTCCTGCGGCTGAACTGTCTGGCCCTCTTGTCTTGAGACCCACCCCCCCAAATGCACACACACACACACACACACACACGCGCACGCACACACATACATGCATCCCTCCTGCTTCAGAGGACCTTTGAGACCTCTGCCAACACACACACAAGGGCGTGAACATGCACGCTACCCCCATGCATCAGCCCCCCACCCACCTCGCCCTCGGGCAGTTTCACCCCTTCTATTTGTGGTGGTAAAGTCGACTCGATGCTCTGGGCTCCAGCCGTGATTACATCTGACACTCCCGCTCCCGGGCTCGAGAAATTCAGGCTACTCTCCGAAAAAACAAAGAAAAGAGCAGTCGTTTATTTCCCGAAAAAAAGATGATCCCCCCAAAAAACAAAGAAATGATCATTTATCCCCCAAAACAAACAGAAGAATCAAGTGCTTCTGCTCTGTAAAAGTTCACGAGGCTGTTCCAACCACTTCTACAGCAAAAGTCATACATCACACTTTTTCCAAATTTTTTCTTAATCCTGGAGCGCCCCAGTCACAACGAAACACTGTCCGGGACAAGCAATTTATTGCCCGATTGGTTTACGGCTTCTTGCAGTGTAAGCGTGAGGTCGAACTTGAGGTCGTTTTGAGTTTTTTTCGCCGCCAGTCTTGGATCCCCATGGCAACAGTATTTTACTTTTACACCCTGGGGTGTATTTCATGGTGAAAACGCTGAATTTTAGAACAAAAACTGACTAAGAAGCTGTGTTTAATGTGGGTCGGTCACGGCTGAAACCAGATCTGCTTAATAAGGCCAATATTGGTGCCAATTCTGATCCGACAGAATACGTCTTGTTTGTTGCTGCTTTGACACATTCATGTTTCTCCTTTGGGTGCAGATTCCAAAGCAATGTAAATAAAACAATCTGATAAAAGCTGGTATGAATACATCAGAAATCACCAAAAAGTGTTGACATGGTCTTTTTTTATTTTATTCTTTCCGATAGGTTGCTACCGATGCTAGACGGCGAGCGGCCGCTCTGATTGGGGGAGCCAAATCAAAAGCTTCATGGGGATTGGCTGCTGCTGCTGCAAGTCTGCTTCCTCTTTCCAGCCTTGAGGGATTCTTGAGGGACCGTCCAGAGTGTTGGATCAGCCTGAACACACACATTGAAGCACACACACACACACACACACACACACACACACTCCCAGACTATCCACAGCTTTGGCAGGATACCAGACTCCCTGTAAATCACATCTGCACATGCACAAACGTACTGCCCTTCAGTGCACACACCAAGCCGGGTGCTCACCTGCCGCATTGCGAGGACACCCACCCGACCTGTCAGCGATGACATCACACAGCCACCAAGGTAAGATTTATGTCGGCACAAATTTGTTTTTGCACAATGTGGAAATTTAGATGTTTTACTCACTTTTCTTGTGCTAATAACACGTTTAGGATACAGTTACAAAATCACAATTTGCAGCTTTTTCGGGTAATTTCAGGTCTGTGACCACAGAGAGCAAACTTTATCAAACTCTGGATGGTTTAAAATGACACGTAATAGCGCCAACAGAAGATATTTTATGATTTAAGTGCACAAACGTCATTGCAGGATGCTGATAAAATGGAAACAAAAATCACGTTTAGCTTCCTTGTGGGGACTGTAGTTTTCAGGCGCCAAACACCAGTCCATCACGACAGCTGGAAACGCGTTGGGAATCTTCAACAAAATGCAGAACTGTCATGTGTGGAGTAATGAGAATTTAGCTCCTCAATACGGTCGCATTAAGGGAATTCCTCCGCTGCCGCGTCTGCCGACCTTGATAGATGTGAACGTTTGATTTTGAGCACGGACGGATTGCGGCTCGCTTAAACGCAATAAAAAATTTAAATCTGGTTTTATGACTGTTAATTGGCTTTATTCAATATGAATGAGCTCCAGAGGGCGCGGGGAAAAAGGCCATAACACGGGCTCATTAAGAGAGTCTACTTTCCTCATTGACACCTAATCAAGCTCAGTGGTGAAGCTTCGGATTGTGTTTTAGCGAGCTGATGAATTATTCGGTAAGCAGCTGGCAGATGAAACGGTTAGCTCCCTGCCCTGGTCGCTGTGTGTACCTGACACCGCTTTATTTACTTCGTACACCTGGGAGTGTGTGCGCTATAAATACCAAAAGCTGAGGTAACCACCGGGCCCCCGAGGGGGATACGAACGAGCCGCAGCCTCGGCCCTCCCAACATCTCCATCACTGACACATCCGAACACACCGCAGGGCGGATGCTCGGCTGGTGCACATGTGTACTCTATTTGAGTTGTCCCTAAATGAGACGACACCTTGTCCACAGACATCTCGTGGTATCGACGCCGCCTCCTCGTCTTCAAATAGAGCCCGCTTATATTGTTAGATCGACCTCAGATTAGTGCGGCTAAATCTAAAATGCTAATCCTGAGAAATTGAAAGAGATTAACGCCAACACATGCAAAGCGACGTGTTAAAGGCTCAGAGGTGTGTTCGATATTATAATGTTCTATATAAAATTCTATAATAGTAATCGGTTTCTGAGCAGTGTGTACCCTACGGATAAACTGGTACAACAGTACATTTAGTTGATGCTGTAGATTATAGCATAAAACAGTACAAAGTAGGATTTGTTTGCACTTTAAAAATCCAATTAAACCATCATCGCGTGTTTAGTGATACATTTGAGGAAAAAAAAACACGAAATTAAAGGACGCTCATTTGTTGAAGCTTTGGAAAGTCCTGAAATGTAGTTATGTCCAAAATGAAGGGCATGGTTTTAGTCTTGATAGTCTTAATGTCTTAAAGGGGTACTCAACTGGTTTAGCGCTGCACTGACTCACAAGCGATAGGTTAAAAAGGCTCAAGCTCCAAAAACACTGGATCCTACATTTCCCATAATGCAACTCGGCAGCATCTTTCACGAGCCCTCGACGAGTAGCACGACCTTAACCAGGCACGCAGACTCGTGCGGCCTTTTTACAGTTGAATAAATGGTTTATTTAACATTATTCCGAATTATTATTATTATTAATTTGTCACAATATGATTCTGAAGAAGTCAATGTGACTCTGAAGACGTTGAATCAATGCCCAGATCTGAACACAGCCGAGGCAGGAAACTTCACTGTTTATTGGCCGGGGGGCCGCAGCAGCTGATGGAGCAGATAAACTAACCAGCTCCTGTCGAAATATAATAAGATTTGGCCGTTTTTACAGTCACTCCCCACCCTGTCCTCCCCTACCTCTCATCTCCACGGTTTGCCTCCCACTTGAGGGCCCAAGCAGGGCCTACCCGGGACCTGCTCCCTCACCCGCCTCACCTCACCTCTCACCAACCCCCCCCTCCCCCCCAAAAAATAACTGCGAGTCCAGGAGAGAGACGATCCGTGCGCTCGCCGTCTTGTTTTCCTCTGAAGAGCTCTTCAGAGGAGCAGTCTCGGTCCTCAGAGTGCTGCCAAGTGTGGGGGCGTCAATTTGAGGTGTTGCTTCTCTCGTTTGAGCGACAACTCGGAGGCACACTCGGTGCGCGGAGAGAGACGGGAACAAGCAAGCCAAGAGACGTTCAAAGACGTGACATGTGTCGAATTGGCCTTGTGGCGCTTGTCAGGCTTGTCCTGTTGCTGCTTTAAAAACATTTTTTTTTTAACTTAAATGTTTACGGCAGGGATGTTGACAGACGCAGAAATGAGCAGGGGGAAGACCCATCGGTTGGATTTCTCTGTTCTAATTGTCCTTGCGCTGTTAAATTGAATGTGTTTTATATTGAGTGCAATTAACACAACATTTGCTTTGTTCTCGAGGTGAACAATGTGACTTTCAGATGCACGGCTTTGTTGTACTCGTGTTTGCAGTGCGAACCAAAGCTGCCAAGTTTGTTTTTTTTCTTCTTTTTTTCTGAGCTTGCTTTGCACTTATTTCCGACCGTGGACGAGCCCTCTGAGTAAAGCTGTGATTGTGAGTGTGTGTGTGTGTGTGTGTGTGTGTGTCCACATGTTCACCCTCATGCAGCAGCTCTGGTGGGTGCACACATGCCTGCGTGCCATTTCCGTAATCTGTAAATGAGCTTACCAGCTTTTTGATCCTGGACTTGCTCATTTTCTTTATTACAGCAGCGGTGGGATTTTTAGATTAAATATCATTTACGCACAAAAATAAAATCTCTTCCTAGAAAAGTGAAATGCAAAAGGCTGATAAGGTCTTTTTTTCTTTTGCGGGCATGTCAGCAAACAGTGCTGGAGTGTTTGCACAGGAGTGATTACTCTGTGTGCGCAGAGCTTTAGCGCATTAGCAGGCGACATTTGTTTTACACTGGCGGTTAGCAAGCGAGCTAACGCGCCGACTTTAGGACGGTTTCTGCAAGTGTCACGCTCCGGATAAATTGCATTTGTCCAAGGCAGATTAATGCTAATGATAAATGTCTTAAAATCATCATGCTCAGTCGACGAAGCGAGAAAACTACGATTTTTCTAAAAGTTTATTTACTTTGAACGTTTCCATGGTTACTGCCCTGTTGACGGAAGCCTAAATGACAATTTCAAGTCAGTACGTTTTGCAATTTAACGATTGTCTGTGAGTTTGGGATTCACGGACCCTTTAATTGTTCATTTGCTCGACATTATCTGAACTGTCTGAACTCTGGTTAGTGTGGCCTTCTTTCCCATGATTCCCCGGGGCCCCTCTGTGGTTGCGGTCGCTCGCCAAGTGCCCTTATCAGTTCCTGGTGTCAACCTCAGGGGGTTGCCCTCCATCCAGATAAAGAGGGAGACTACACAAAACCGCATGTGTCCGCGTATCTACGTCCCATTTAGGACACAAATGTAGAGTCTATTCGGATCCATTGCTCTTTGCAACGTCCATTGAGCGTTGATGTTTTTTTAAATATTTAATTTAATTTTGTAATATTTCATTCGCTTGCCGTACGTTTCTGTTTCTAAGTCTATCGGGACCATGCAGCGTGGTGATTTAGACTCTCTGATTGATTGATCGACTGAACATATTCCAATATGGAATTTCAGGGCCGATAACGATAACCGATAATGATACCCAATAATAACCAATAATATTCATCTTAAAATTCCAATAAATGCAGTTTATAATACACCAGCAATGTGTAGAGATGCTTCACCAACCCTAGAGTAAAGAATACATTTATTATTGTAGACTTGTTTTAAATACGTCGACTCATTAACATTACAGGAGGCCTTATTTCCCTGTTGACAAGCTTGGATAGTCTAAAAAGCATTAGCGTGACTTTATAGCTCTCGGACTGTTTGATGGTCGGGCTGTATCAACAAACGAACAATAAAGTTAGATTTGAATTGCTCGTGTTTAGTCGGTCTTTTGACCACCATTCAAAGCCAAGCGGAAACAACCATCTCAGGTGCTTCGCTGCGCCATTTAATGTAATGTAAGTTCATTCATGGAAGTGAAAATGAGAACACAAAGTTTCAAAAGAGAAGCGGGCCTCCTCGTCGTGTGTTGTTTCAGAGGGGAGGCGAGGCCACCGGCGGGCAACGGTTTGATTTTCGTCTTAGTCAGAGGTGCACCAGCTTTCAAGGGAAGTCTGCTGTTCTCACCGCTGGAGCAAGGACTGGGTCTGGACATGAGTCATTCACACACACACACACACACACACACACACACGCACAGGGAGGCCAGTGAGTGGTTGGTAAATAAGTGCCAGGTACAGTAAGTGAGTATTTGTGAATGAGAGGTTTAAACTCTACGTCGTCATATGCAAAAGAAATAAAAAATGAATACGTTCGGCGAACGCTATCGAAAAGAGGATATAAACTGTGTTCAGATTAGATTTTTACTGCTTTATTTTGCAGAGCCTGTGTGGGCGTGAGCGCCTTTTTATGGCTCCGAACCGGTGAACTTGACACAGTGCTCCTTTTCCTCGAAGGCTCAGCGGTATCTAGGTTACAGTTTCTAGGTTCGTGCAGCCTTGAAAACGCAGCGGGAAAAAAATAAATAAAATAACTGTGGATAAAATAAAATAAACACTAATGAGTAGGGTCAGGAGATCGCATCGCTTGGGCTGGAACCCGAGATTAGATAAGTCTCTTCAGACTTGTTGCTTTGCATATACAGATTTATGTTTTGTACTAACTGGTCACGTTGTGTTTGCAGTAGTCAAGATTAGATTTATGGACGCCGGTTAAAAGGCAATGCAAATTGTTTTAAGGGCCTGCACAGTTCTGTTTTGCACACCACCCAGTTTTACGGGATTGTTTCTTAAAATGCAAATTCTTAACTTTGTTGGTTTCTAATCCCCAATACAGTGTCACGCTGGCTTTAAACAAGCTGCTGTGGTAGTCAACAGATGCCCTAAATCAATATATGCAGCGTGAGGTGAGAGAGGGGCCTGTGCTACTAGGATGTTGGATTAGTTTGAAGAAGTCAAATTGAAGCTAACTTTCTCCTCGCTCTAACTTAAACAATTTACTGTACAGACACGAAAGTGAAGATGTACAACAATTCCATTAACTATCACAAACAGTTTTTTCCCCCAATGAATCCTAATGTGAAACCGGGGTCTGCTGCAGCTTGTACTCAGGGAGTTTAGCGAGGAACGGCGAGGGACTGCTGCTGACGTACAGACGAGGCAGTGACACACACACACACAGGCGTATATACCCTGGTGTGGCGCTTTCGTCACTTGCTGGTGTGGGACAGTTGACACGAGGGACATGGAGCACCGCAACGCATCACAAATACGTGGGGTTGACGTCTCCTGCTCCCGCTGGTAAAAAAAAAAAAAATAAATAAAAGACCTCACACCTTCAAAAAAAAACTAATCTAGTAGGTTTACTGGGGCTCCTGCACCACCACCCTGCTGCAGACAGTCTGGTATTTTGCTTGATGTACATGGCGAGGACAGAAATTAGTTATTAGTTTTTTGACAACCCAGCAGCTCAATGTCTCCAGAGTCATTTGGCCATTTTTTTTGCGTCATCTGAACCATCTCTGGGTCTTTGATCAACGCCGCAGTACAGTACGCTCACAGATCTCTAGGTGGCTATAAGTCTACGTTATGGATTTGCTTTTTATTGCACCTGCCAGATGCTATTAACGGGGCGGCGGTGGCACAAAGATTTAAGGGGCAGACTTCGGGACTGGGAGATCGCTGGCTTGTACTGGCGGGTGAATGGAAAAAGTGAATGAGAAGCACTTTGGTGTTCTCCCGTAAGAGAAAGTGAGGTGCCTTTGAGTAAGACACGTAATTCCTAACTGGCCCGGTGGAGCTGCTACAGTGAGGCTGTAGTGTCCCTGGGCGTATGTCAGATATTTAACTGTGGAAAAGGAAGCTTCCTAATCAATCATCGTGAAATAAAGTCAAAAAGAAGGATCTACATTTGCCTCCTTGACCCGTTCATCGTCGTCTCCAAATGCAATCACACTGCTTGAATCCAGGGTAGAAGGGGTTAAAAGTTTTTCTCTGCAATAAAGAGGGCCCGGCTTATCCCTGAGTCTATTTTTAGAAACACACGCACACACACAAACACACACGATGTGTGCACGTGCATGCATGGCGAACAAACAATCATTATTTTCGGTCTCTCCGTGTTGACTCTCCCCTTCACGACTGAGCAAGTTCGCTGCCATGTGCTGGCTGCTGAAAAACGGAGGGACGCGGGGCGAGGGACCCTCCCGCGCGCCGGTCAGCGCCCCATCCGGGGCAATTTCGAGCCTCATTGTCACGTTCGCCCGCCGTCCGCTTGTGCTGACGTGCCGTTTCCCTCCTGCACCGCCGAATTACGACATTTGTGGCAGATTGCAAAATGCACTTGAGCGGCGTGTTCCCACAACGCTGCGCCCTCCCTCGCTGAACCGGGTGAACAGAGATCAGGTTTCCGCCAGCCAGACGGTTCGTCAGTCATGTCCTCCCCATGTGCCACCAACTTGGCTGAACATGACTAACGGTCCATCCCAGAACAAACCCAGGGGGGGTCTCTTGTGCAACGGCCGACCCCCTACATCCTACATGCACAAGCTCCGCTTTGTCCTTGTGCAGATGGAGCGCGGCGCCCATCTCGTCCCGCTGCACCCACCCCCCCCCCCCTCTTCAAAAACAAACACCTATTCATGGCCTTTGTACAGGGTGGATGTCCCAGTACACTGAAAAAGCTCTGTTTTTAATTGGTATTAGGACAGGGACAGCAAAGAGGGAACATGAGCTAATGAAAGGAACGAGACGCGTCTTTTGTCCCGGCGTCTTTTGTCTCGCCCCAGTTGAGAAACTGGATACACTGTGTTCTGCCAACGAGCTGTCAGCGGCAATTACGGTTTACACCGCCGCCATCAGAGCCCCATCCTTGTGCCTTTTGAAATTGTGCTCTACGGTGTTTGACGCGAAGCATGGGTGTCTGGCCTGGACATCCAAGAAATAGCGCTTTAGGGTCTAAACAGGCGCTTTACAAATAACATTTCTTCTTTTTCTTCTTCTTCTTCTTCTTAAATACCACCCTTAAAGTATGATCATAGCTGGAACTGGAAACATACAATCACTTGAAAAAGTCAAGGACAATATTTCAAAGGTTGCCCTGCGTGCGTAGTAGCTGCAGAGCAACTGTCGTCTCACACACTGTGGGTGTTGTGTTGTTGTAAGGCATTAGGCCCAGCTTCAGAAGCTTTACAGTTGCATCACAAGTCGCCTAGCAACCGTGTGTGTGTGTATGTGTGTGTGTGTGGAACCGTCGCGGACGTCCATTACAGTGTTTCCCACAGGGTTTTGCGGAGACTGCGGTGGGCGGATCTCGGACCCTCCAGAGGCCAAATTTAGCATATTTTAAAGTGAAATGCATCACTCTGGTGCACTCTGAGAGCTGGATCTGTGAAGAACTCCACTATCTCTAGTAAACACATCTCTAGTAATCAAAAACATATTGGCTGTATATATAGGAACTAATATAGCACCTGTTGTGTCTAAATATGATGAAAACCCATAAATAGGATAAATAGATAGTACATGGGAAAAGGGGTGTGTGCAGGGGGCTGCAGTCTGTTTGTGTCAGTGCATTGGGAAACACCCTTCAGAGCTTTCATTTTTGTTATTTAAATAGCGGTTCCAAACTCCAAACTCCTTAAATTATAAATGAGCCAATAACGCAGGCATTGCCTTCAATGCTGACACTGAAAAACCAACGCTGAATCACCTACTTAGTTCATTTCCGGCTCCAGAATCTCAGAAGTTTTCGGTGTTTTGGTCTCGTCGTTGGTCTGCTGACCTTCGTGAGTTGAATGCATTTCAGGACTTGCAGCAGTCTAATTACCAATCCCCAACTAATTTGTGATTTTACATTAAATTAGAGCGTTTACCGAGAAGCACAAAGAGCAACTTAAAGCCAAATTGCCAAATACCGCTGTGCTTTCCCCGAGACGGGGGGTCTTTCCCTGCTTCTCGCGGGAAGCAAAGCGCCGGCGGCTCGCGCCCGTTCTCTTTTATCAGTCGCCGTGACTTCAGCCGGTGCCCTCGGGAAGCAGATCCCGCGACCCCAGAGGAAAAAGGCCTCTTCAAGGAGAGGCGCGTTTGATTAATCGTATTGTTCCTGTCTGGTTCACCTTGCTCGCCGGAGTCACCCTGGACGAAGCCGCCAGGACGGAAGTGCACTGAATGTAATGAGGCTGGAAGCATCCTTCCTGCTTCCCCCCCCCCCCCCACACCACATACACTCATTTCTACTACATAACAAAGGCCTCTCTCCCCGTGCGGTGCCGTCCGGGGTCAAGCTCGCCTGTCCCCCACCCCCACGCTGTCCCCAAACTACATTTAGCGATGCTGGCCGACAGAACTCGCCGCCACTTGGTCAGCCCCCCCCCCCCACACACACACACCCTCCGCCCCCCTTCACAGCCCAGATCGCAACGTGCATTGTTAATTTATTTTTTTAACAAGCGGTAGCTGCACTAGCTTGACTTGACTGACTCCGCTGCCTGAGGCCAGCCGAGGTTATTTATAGCTCTCTCCGTCTCCCGATGCTCGCCCAGTGGGACCAAGAAGAGAGGAGAGAGAGAGAGGAAGAAAGGAGGAGAAGAAGGGAGGGAGGAAAGAAGGAGCTGGGGAGGGGGCTGCTGGGTAACTAGGCTACATTCAAGATTGATGGACCCTGTTGCCGATGTACGGGGCTTCTTCTCTGCGAGTGGTGCGGCGGTTTGTTGCTTCATTACGTCCCCTCGTCGTCTCCTGCTCCTGACTTGTGTGTGTGTGTGTGTGTCTGTGTGTGTGCTCCACCTGCCATCTCAGGTGACAACTGTCCGGTTTCGGACCGAAAGCTCAGGCGCTTTGTCTAATTAACCGCGGACAAACACATCCGCCCCGACATGTGAAGCCGCGGCCGGCGATTTGTGCAACAACAACACACAAAAAAAATAAAGCGGCGTAGAGTTACAGGTGCCACAGGTGTCGCCCCACACACGGATGCAGCTCATTTCCATGACAAAATCCGGCAGCGTGAGCTTCATTTGAATAGGCTTGTCAAGAGATCAGCTATCATTGATGCGGCGGCAGGGACGTGTGACCACCTGTCTGCCCTCGCAATATTTCCCCAGCTTTTACACAAAGCCTGACATTGTGTGTGTGTGTGTGTAAATATGAGACCGCAGATTTGACCCCGGCGTCTCACAGAAGTTTGGAATTTGAATAGCGCCTAGTTTTGAGGTCGTTCCCTTTATCACAGCACATCAGGCAGCAATGTGTGGTGGCCAACCCCGTCGCGCGAGAGGATTTAGGGAAATGAAAACACGCGGTGCCGCGATCGGTTCGAGCGGGAACCTCGCGTGGCGCCGGGGGTCCCACACCCGAGCCCTCGCGTGGGATTCGCAGTCGTCTGCGCGAGGTGGCGCGAGACCAAAAATACGCGCGCACAATCGGTGCGCGCCGCGTCTTCCCGCTTCGTGGCTAATTAAGTGCGCGCCGCGTCTTGTGTGTATGTGCCAGGCTGGTCCGGAGAGAATTCCAGAAATAGATCGTGCACAGCGAGACGTTCGCCTGTTTTCTTCTCTTTTATGCCTCCAAAGGGATTTTACATGGCTTTTCATCTCCCCTCCAAAGGAATAATTGCATGTTTGTGTGCTTCAGATGTCTTTTAAGCCTGGTATATATACGGATCAGGTGCTTTTAATTACTAAAAATACATACATGTATAGAGAGTGTGTGTCAGCAGGCACCGATTTGTGTGCAGTCGCATCCTCTCCTCCTTCCTCTTCCTTCCTTTTTTTGCGCCGTTTTGTTGTTTTTCCTCCATTGCCTCATCCTCCTCGCCTCCCTCTCCTCTCTCCCCTCCTTACCTCTATCTTCCCCCTCTCCCCCAATGCGTCCTCCTCCTCCTCCTCCTCCTCCTCCTCCACCACCACCCCTCTCTGCCGCTCTGCTTTTTATAGCCATGTCTTCCCAGGGCTCGGCAGCTACAAAAGCCTTTTCATGTTGCCACTATAATTACAGCCTACACACTTTGCACACACACACACACACACACACACACACACACACACAAACAAACACACACAGGAGAGGAGTGCAGCAACAGCACTGTGTCTTTGTGTCTGCATGTGTGTGCTCCGCATGTGCTGTTATACACAAAAGGGTGAGCTATTTTTACCTCTCTCCCTCCCTCTCCTCCTCTCCATCACCCCCACCCCACCCCATCCCTCTCTCTGCTGCTGCTGCCGCCGCTGCCAGCCACATTTGCTATGCTGAGCACAGGCAGTATCAGTCGAGCCCCAGCATCCCTCCTCTCGCACACCGAACTCACACGCGAGCACACGGGAGCCGATGAAGGCTGCTCCCCCGGCATCCCCTCGGATATCGGGCTCGTTCTCGGGCAGCAGCCGCGGCCAAGCGTCGGTACACCGTGCACAATTACAGCGTGCTCTTTCACTGGTCATGGATCGGGCAGTCCAAGCTCGGGCGGCGGTGACCGCGCCGCGGCATGCGCTCGCGGCTTTGCGGATGACCTGAAAGCCCGCTCGCTTGGTAGCGGTCTTCACTGCCCGACTAGCAGGCTCGCCGCCGGAAGCCTGCTTCGATGTTGCGGACCATATTTGAAGCGGAGTGTGCTCTCTCTCCCACAGAGGGGATCCTGGGAAAGGACCAGCCGCTGGAGGTTCTGAAGACATCGGCGCTCAACCACATCCCAACAGGTTGGACACTCTGCCTCTGTGTGTGTGTGTGTGTGCATGAGCTCCTGTGTGCATGAGCTCCTGTAAACCAAAGCCTGTGTGTGTGTGTGTGTGTGTGTGCCCCCCTACGTGATTTCACTATTAACCACATCCTGTGCGACTTTGCATGCATAGGTGTTCTTCCTAGGATGTGTTCGAATGCCATGATTGTTCCAAAACACAGTCATCTGTTCTTATGTAGCAGCACTGTGACAATTGTGACTCACACATACGGTTGATCTAACTGATAGTGGATTTCTATAAGTCTTGAGAAGAGTCCACGCTATGGGGGGGGGGGGGGGGGGGGGGGGGGGGGGGGGGGGGGGGGGGGGGGGGGGG
>JAVQJL010047199.1:0-29385 GCA_036024295.1 Nannoperca obscura
GGAAAGAGATCCTAGAACCATTTTATAGCTCTTTCTTATGCCCTTCTGCAGGGAGAAAGCACAGGGTTGTTTTTTTTCAAACACATAAAGTTGGAGATTTTGATGATTTATAGAGAAAGGAAGAGAGAGAGGGAGAAAGAGAGAGGGAGAGAGGGAGGGGTGGTGGCAGGGGGGTTTAAACATGATGCAAACCATTTGGAGTGGGGAGCGGAGGTTGCCAGCACAGCCTGCTCTGTTTAAACTGGAGAGGAAGTGACCGTATATACAGCATGCCAGCAAACTCCCTCTCCCTCACTGTCTTTTCTATCTCTTCTTTTTCTTCATCTCTCTCTCTCACATAGGCGCGCGCGCACACACACACACACACACACACACACACACACACACACACACACACACACAAATCTTACTTTCAGAAGCTTGAGAGAGTGTGCACATATGTATGCACATGTACTCACACTCACATCCACAGAGGTCAGATGATGGCCATTGGTCAGAGAGTGTGTTTGTTATTCTAATATTATGTTTCTTTACATCACCGTCACCAGGCCCATCACCATTATTATCATTATTACTATTATTACAATCTGGAAGGCCGGGGGGCACACGGGAGAGCGAGAATAAAGGAGCTCCGAGGGGAAAAAAGAGCCAAGAAAGAGAGACTGAAAAATGAAAGACAGAGCAAAAGGGAGGAGAAGAGGTCAGCGTTTTCCCTCAACACTCATCCATGACTTAATCTTATTCCGCTCTATTGAGACCTTCCCAGGAATGAGGATTTGTTGTAAGAAGTGCGAGACACAAGGAGAGAAAAAGATGAATAGTGGGAAGGGAATGATGGAGAGGAGAGGTTGATGAGGAGGTGAAGGAGAAGAGGCGCAAAAGAAAGAATTGGAGTGTGATTCATGGGGAGTTTGTTGGAGGTTACCCAACCTCTCCTTAAAGGATAATTCTGGTTTACTACAACTTGGGTTTTACTGTCTCAGTTTTGATAATTATTTGTACTTCTATTGTACTCGCCAAGACAGAGGATGAGTCTGGCAGCGTCCTATATTTTTGTTAGTGTCAACAAATCCTGAAAAGACTAAAATCAACAAAGAATTTGTTTGTCTCTGAGTATGTCCTGACTCCCCCAGCCTGTCTGTGGCTCTCATTCTTTCCTATTGAATACGTAAAACTTCTAACATAGTTCAAAAACGTATAGTGTCAGTTTTATTTTTAAAAAGCCTTTTGTCAGGTTGTATTTAGTATGGATTTAGTGCACTAGCGAGTATTGCAGTACAGCAGGAATGTATGTTGGATCAACTCAAAATAAGATACAGTGTCCATGTACAGCCACACCTTTGTGTTCCTAATGAAGGAACACAACGGTGTGGTTCCTGGATATGTTTTTAAATAGTTTTTGTACAACAATGGAGACTTTGAATGAACAGAAAATACTTAGTAGGATAAATTCATTGTTGGTTTTGGTCTTTTCATGAGAATTGTTGACAATAAGAATAAAACTGAAGATTACCAGACCTACCCTTTAATTGCTAAGATCTGGAAATGTTGTGAAATCGCTAAAAACATGTTCGGACATTGATGCAATTACACAGGTTGATGTAAGACAACATACAGAAATAGCAACTCTTAACACAGCGTATTCATTGTGAATAACGTTAAGCTGTAATAAATTGCGATGTAATAAATTGTTGTACTAAACCGCAATGATCCTTTCAATAAGAGTGCCTGCGTCCCTCATGTGCATATGCTGTTGCATTGTTTCAACCATCTGTACAGTAATGGTTTCCAATCAAGCGTGAATCAAACAAAAATAGAACTAATAGTCCCTTTACTCTTGTTTTGGGTGTTTTTTTACAAATCACACACACACACACACACACACACACACACAAGCACACACTGGCCACCTATTTCGATGGTGTCTGCCTCAGCTGTGGTGAGCCAGTCTAGACCTCACTAAACCGGAGCACTGTGGTCTGGTGATGTCATCCTAAAAAAACACTGTACAACTAATTGGTTTATGATCACCCCCAAATTTGGTCCCAGTGGACTTTATCAAACTGAGAGGCTAACATGAGTGGAAAGGTTACTTGGCAGTTCAGAGGTTTGACAATGTGCCCTGCTCTTCAATTATTTCTTTAGACAGTAAAGAAAACCATGCACTAATATATCAAGTGCTCCTTTTTTTCCCCTGGTGCTGTTTCATATCTCAAACTGAATTTTTATAAAGAGGGTCATAATATTAAGCCCAATAAAGACAGCAGCAGACAGGATCTGTAATTCCAAATTATGCTACATAAAATAATGGCAAAGTATGTGAACCACAAACCTTTACCAAAGTGAAGCTACAGTGGATTTTGAATTAGAAACAATGGATGCTGAACATTAGCATGGTGTTTCTTAAAGAAAACAGACTCATTTAAGATTCAAGTCTTTATTGCCGTTTCACCGTGGTTGATAGGAATTTGCTTGAGTGAGCTAAAATAAAGCAAAACAAAAACCACAAAACATCACATAAAACAACTGGTAAAAAAAATGAATACTAAGTGCAATAATGTATTACTGTTCACCCTGTATGTCCCTATGTGGAGGTAACATTTAATTACCACATGTACATTCTTCCGTTTCAGTTCTCTACTCAACGATGCACAACACAAGCTGTAAATGCTTCAGAGTATTCAAACACACGCCCACACGTGTGTGCGCCTGTGCGTTTGAGTGTGGCTGTGTGTGCTCGCTGTGCCGTTGTGTTGCTGGTGGCTCGGCTTCAGGATTGTGTCGAGGCTGTCTATAATAAATGTGCCCAGGCGAGTGGGCCCAAAAAGATATATCACAAACAGGAGGGGAGGCAGAGTGCACAGGGGAAGGAAGAGGATGGACCAAGTGGGGGCGAGAGGGGAGTGGAGTGGGAAAAGAAATGAAGAAGAGGAGAAAGGAGATGGGGGAGAAAGGGGAGGATCGATTGGTAAGGAAAAAGAGAAAGGGGGGCAGGGGCTTCTTTCTCCTGGGTCCTGCTATGTTTCCCATTATGTAAGCCCTGGTCACCGGCAGCATGCCAGCAGGCAAAATAAAAGAGTCTCTCTGGCTTGGCACGGCTCGTATTTTCCTATCCTCGGCACGGGGTCAGGGAGGGGTCAGGCAGCTGGATGGGGCGCTGGGGGGATTGTGGGGTCTGGGCTGGCCTCCAAAACCCAAAAGGCCCAGGGTTCAAGTACCAGCTGAAAGCAATCAGGGGGAAATCTGGGAGTGCCACAGCTGCTCGCAGCAGCGTTGTTCTGTGGCTCAACTTCTCTCTCCCTCTTTCTCCGACTCTCTCTTGTCCCACTTTTCCCCTCTCTGATGCCTGAGTCCCCCCTCCTCTTACTTTTTTTTGACACACACACACACACACACACACACACACACACACACACACACACACACACACACACTGCATACTTTAGACATGAAGCCAGAAGTTCATGTATGCTGGTATGTGTTTGTGTGCATGTGTGTGGGCGCGTGCACCAGGGTTGTGTTTGTAAGCTCATGTGTTTGCATGTGTGTGTGAGTGGTGTGTAAGGGGGTTCACTGAAAAGACAAAAGGGACAAAAACAATAGTAGCGGTCCAGTCTGCTGAGACCAAAGCAAATCTGATCATCTCTGTGAATGTGTCTGGTGCTGCTGTATTTTACATCAGTGTGTGTGTGTCTTTAAAATTCCATGAGTTTAATCCAACACAAAAAATGTATTGATGCTGTAAATGAATGTTTTTGTGTCATGACATTTCACTTTAAATCTACCCATTGCATGCCGGCTATACCCTGCAATATAGAATGTGCCAGCGTAAAATGCACTAAAAGGTATATTGAAAGCAGGTGGGGTGAATTTTCCTGCTCTGGTTCTAATCTTCCCCTCGGAGATTAAATAAATAAATGCCGACAAATACAACACAATTCTCATTGATTATTTCCATCCTTGTGAAAGTTTCTCAATAGTCTGAGTCTATTTCCTCCAGAGTCTAGTCCACAGGGTGGAAGAGGTTGCTGAACAGTTTCATGAGCCAGAAAACAATGTAAACCTTACACCAGAGCAAGCTCAGCAACAAGATCTAAAAAGTATGACTTAGATATGTGTCCAGCCTCCTGTTGTTACGTGGCATTTCAATTTATGCAGACAACTGAATGAAGTTTTTTTGGCTTAGGAGAAAAAAACGGCAAAGTGAAAAGAACACGATGCAATAAAGGCTGATGGATTTTTCAAATATACCTTGACATTGTGGTACTGTAGCTCATTCTTCTCCTTCTGCTGTTGACGAAGCATTCATGTCAACCTGCCTCTCTCTGTTACATCCCTCCACCTTACCAACAAGCATTCCTTCCCCCAAAAGATAACCATAAGAGGGTGCATGTCAGGGTTTTGTGTGACCACATCCCAGATTCAAGTTTGTGCCATCCTAAAGCTAGAAGACGTTTCCCCATCAGCATGTAGGTGCAAGGTGATGCGTTGACCACGTTGCATGTTGTGTCAAGATCACCTTCAACAAAACAGAGATTTCTAGAATAATAGTAAATAGAGTTGCATGCCTCTTAAAGTCTTATAAACAAGTGTAAATTTTCCCCAAATGTGCAATGAAGCTGTTTTGGCCGACTGCAGAGGCAAGACACCCCATTAAGACACCTTATGTTTGCCCTAGCACTTACTTATAAGTTACTTATGAACACCATTTTATGAGAAACACTTGCCATGAAACCTCTCATAATCTAAAAGATTAGTAGCTACAGGACCATTACACTTAATCCAGAAGCGTTCATCTCATAATGGGCCAGAGATAGTGCAGAGCATTCAACAGGGCCGTTAAGCTTTGGATAATGTTTATGATGGGTCATGGATCTCTGTTATGTCTTGCTTAATGTGCAGAGCAGATTGTCTCCTGGCCTGCTGTGTATCCACTGAGCTGGCACCGCTGCTCCTGCCAGAGCAAGAACCCTTCTCCCAGACGAGCCAGGCCCGCAACCGCTGTTATCATCTGTGTTCCCTGCTGGTCTCTGGACTCTCTCAACTCATGCCCCCCATCCAGACACCTGGGAGAAGGAGAAGGGAGAGCGGGAATCACGGAGGGGGGTGAAGAGGGAAGCAGACAGATAGAGCAGCAGTGTGATTGAGAGTGGCAAAAAACAGAGGAAGTGATAGAGACAAAGAGCCAGCCAGCTGAGCAAGACCCCAGACACAAAGGGCTGGGATGACACACACACACGCACACGGACACACACACACTGACATATGCTCACTTATGGTCCAAGAAAAGGGGGGACTGACAGATAAGACTTGTGCCTGGGGCATATGCTGGAAGACGTTCGTCGATTCGTTCCCTCGCTCGAGTGACGGAAGGAGCAGGGCTGGCTGTCGTCAGCCTGGCCCAGAGCAGGAAGTGTGCTGGGGATAAGGCGGCCATGTGGCAGGATGTTATGGATTTCTAATTAGAGCAATTCATCTGTCAGCACGGGCGCGCTTTCACTGGAGCTTTCTCTGGCCCTGCTCTCGCCGGACCTCCATACTTCACACTGCCGACTTCACCCATACTTTACGCATACATTCTTCACCCAGAGCGAACATCAACACGCACACATGTCCCCGGAGACTGCACAGTCATTGCTTGTCCAACATATTTCACCTCGGACTGACTAAACCAGAACAAATCATTCAATCACCATCGCTCACATCAACCAAACAGCCCAAAACGGGCTGAGGGCATCCCATGAGAGAGCTCATTCTTCAACAGTGTAAAACCATGACTAAGATAAGGACTCGCCAGTGGAGAAGGTGGAGAGGGTGGGAATGAAACCAGTTGTCTGCACACATAAACACCCCATGATGCAGTGTTCTCAGCTTGCCTCAAGGCAAGTGTTGCAGAGAGTGCGCTGTTCCCTGGACAAAAGCGATAATGCTAAACTGGATGCTGCAGTGGTCTTACAGCACAGAGCAGAGGGAGCTCCCCAGGGAACAGACCCTGCTATTGTGTTACACCAGATATCCTGCTGCTGCTCTTTTGGACAGGAGCTGATAATCATACAAATAAACAAACAAAGGGGAGGTGTGTTATGTATCTGATGTGTGTGTGTGTGTGTGTCCGTGTGTGCGTGTGTGAAACAGAGAGTGATACTGTAACTGATAATGACATGATTTTCTTGAATAGGATGAATTAAAGTGTTGTGTGATTACATATCTTTCAAACTGAAGCAAATGGATTTCAGAAAATAAAAGCAGTATTTTTAGAAACACTTGCAGCAAGGCTCAAATGTTGTGGCTCAAATGTATCACTTAATCAAATAAATTATGTATCTAATATATATCTGCCCAATGGATTGACACAAAATTAGGCACGGACTTAGATTATCTTTTAACTATTGCATTAGTATCACAAGCAATTTGACTTTTTTAGATTGCAATGTTCCCTCCCTGGATATTTACAATACCTTTGGAGATCTCTTAACTTTTCCATAGAGTGCAATTATCAAAATGTCCATTGTCCAATCCATTGGTTTATACCTGCAAAACCGATAGCATTCCCATTAACCTGAGCTGTACTTTGTGCTAATCAGCAAACTAATGGTTAACACGATGAACATTGTGCCTGTTAAACTTCAGCGTCTGTATTGTGCACCTGTATTAGGATGCTTCATATGTTAACTGTAGCTGTACCACTCTCTGAGGATGTCTGCTTAGTTCAATCAATGTGTGCTTTATTGTCCTGCATGTAGCATGCAGTAAACAACAATAAACACAATCAAGTGAGAATTAGAAACAAATCAAAACAACCAAAACCAGTAAATATAATGAAGTAAAAAACATCAAGTCTAACAATACAGAAAGTGTGGTTGGAAGAATTTGTCCTTTACCCACTGTATCCTGCTTTTTCTCTCTTCTACAGCAAGACAAATTCAAGGGTGAAAGTGCAAGAGAAACTGAATCATGAGAAAAAGCAGCAATGGAAGAAAAAGCATGACGAGAAAGATCAAAGCAGGGAAAAGTAGGAAGACAGAGTGTACAAGAAATGAGGACGAGAAAGAGAGGGTCAGAGAGAAAAAGGGAAAGATGGACAGTGAGCACGACGAGGGGACCCGCAGTGAAGGAGTGATAAAGCAGAAAGAGGGTGTGAGAGAGAGCAGAGTGAGCCGGGTGGGGATGAGGCGGGTGGAGGAGGAGAAGGAGGAGGGGGGGGGGGAGGGGGGGGGACGCTGTGCGAGGCCCGGAACATATAGCAGCGGCCGGGGGGATGTTTAGATAGGTGCAGGCTGCCACTAGGAAGTCCACGCTCCAGTATAAACAGGCCGCCACACAACCCAGCACTCCCAACTGTGGGAGAAATCTGCCCTGAGACGCACGGAGTGGCGCTGGCCAACAGAGCGAAGGAGGGAGGGAACGAGGGAGTGGGTGGTGGGAGGCAGGGGAGGATGGGTACACGGCCACTTTCAGATCCCTGCAGAATATATACACAGCTGAGTCTGGCCTCTGGACCCATTTCCTCTCGCTTCCCTCGCCGAGGTCCGCACTGGACTCCTGAGGCCATTTTTGCTGCTCTTGTCCCCATGTAATCTCCACCTCCTATACCCTCCAATATACACACACACTCTTGCATGCAAGCGTGAAAGCACACATTCAGATGTGCACACACACACACATATGTTTGTATTACTATACTTGATAGGTAAGTTATTACACTACATTTTGTTACACAAAATTCAAATCACTAACCTCTTCACTACATGGCAAACATTAACCGTTAAATATTAAGTTTAAACTTTAAACTTTAAAGCTTGAAGCAGCACTAATTAATAATGTTTTGCTAATAATATATCAGGTTACAGTAACACACAGAAAATGGTCACCCGACAATGCATTTCCCCTCAACTCAACTTTTCAGCATCCTTGTTCTCACTGCTCTCGTCTGCGTTGTTTCCTATAGGAGCAGGCAGCTATTTTCAAATCCCTGCTGTACACTACATGCCCACAACTAAACGGCAGGCAGTCAGAGGTGAACGTAGGAAGACGTAGCAGCTAAAGAACCACATATTTTCTTCAGGAGTTGGTGGAGACCCAAGCAAAGCTAAAAGGAAAGTGATTATTGGACTAATGTTGCTCTGTATCTGCTGGATGTGTACATCAGGAACAATTATTTCAAGCACTTTTGACATAGCAACATTATTTGTATTACTTTAAGTCAGTAAGTAATAGCTCAGTGTTGGCCAAAAACATAAAATGATGCATTTTTTTTTGTTTTTACTAGTTTTCACTGTTGCCTCTATCTGTTACGATAACATTTTATTCACCAAAATAATTGCTAAGATCTGAGAACGCAGTAACATTACTAAGGCCTAATAGGTCTTATATAAGAAACACAACACATCAAGTCAGCAGTGTAGCAAGATAACCAATCCCACCTGAAACCGAAAGTGAGCTAACCTGAAACAGATAATAATCCCACAAGTCTGGTAGCTGAACGAAGAGCTTGGTCTGTAAACAGTGGTGGATGTGTACAACAGACAATTTGAATGTTTTCTCTTCCAGATACGTTTGGTCAGTCCAGGGGGTTTGGTTAAAATCTGTATGACTGTGTTTCTGTCTTTTTACAGCTGTTGCCGTGTGTCCAAATCTCAGCAATGAAATTGATGAGAACCACGTTATCATAACCGACAGAAATAATGACGAATATAAGGCCCAGTGGACTTGTCCTTTATACCCAATACTTTAACAAATGTTAATATGTTACCTTTCCAATTAGGTCTGGCTAACGCTTTAACCTTACAGCACGAGGAACAGAAGAATGTCCTTACTGTGGAGGATTTTCCTCATTTTTATGGCTTGATGAGGACACATGGCCCTCCAAAGTACAAGAATACACCAGTCAGTGAACACATACCCATTTAAACACAGCAGTCTCTCTCTCTCACACACACACACAAACACGTATTGTGGTTTTTGTGCTATGCAGTGGATTTTCAAGGGAAATTCCTTTGAACACCCACTGAAAATACGGACAGTAAGTGAAGACAAACATTCAGCATTCTAAGAGAACCGGTACGACGGCAAACCCCTCCATCACATCGGACGCTCTGACTTCCAACTGACATCATGTCCTGTTAGGTATCATGTTTCCCTCCACATCACCTGGAGGAGAGCAGGGCACACACAGTCACGCTCATGTACACACACTGCACCTTTCAAGGGAGTCCATCTGCACCTGGCCCAGACACCTCTGAGCTTAGCGAGGAGAAAGGCCAGTCTCACCATGTTTAGTCTGTTCTTCTGGCCTTTCAAAGTGTGACAAGACCCATGAGGGGCTGAGGAGTAACTGAGGGGACTTACGGTGTCATGATAGATTCACAACTCTTCTCCTGCAGACATATATTCACTGGAATATTTACTCAGTCTCTGTCACTGTGATATACTGTAGGTAGAATTAGGCTTGGAAAGAGAACAGGTTTGTAGTTTGACATTTTTGATTTTGTAGCTGGTTTAAACTCAAACGTCAATCTCACTGTCCTACTGAAGGTACAGTCAGTACAAATTGATGCTGTGCAGCCAAACCCACAGAACTTTAGCTCAAATAATAATAATAGTGGAGATCCCGAACATTACAAATATGCCAAATACTGTATGTCAAGCTGAATTCTTCGGGGGTAAATTATACATAAAACATCTAGAATATTTCCATTTTATTGTAAGGTGCACCTTTAAAAAAGCATGGGACTAGCAGTTGAATATATCACCCTGTAAACATCATAAAACTTCATATCAGACATAAATAAATAAGACTTAAAAATACTTAAAGAGTTAAAGGAAACTGGATGTTAAAGGGTTAATAATCAGAAATAGTAAGGCAAAGGATAGGTTAGCTACAGAAATAAAGGCAATAATCTCTGCCCGGTTCATCCTTGTGAAAGTACATTCAACCATTTTAAGACAAAAAGGATGAATGTTTACTTTCCTGTGTACAATGACATGCACATTTCAAATCGCATGTTTTTGTAGCATAATACCTGGATATTACTAATTCCCATTAGGCATGACATATATACAATTCAGTTGGCAGTTTATTAGGTAACTAATGCAGCCTAAGACCTCTGGGTAATTTTTCTGTGAATTTCAGAGGAAAACCAGAGGAGTGTGAGGGCAGCTGAGCAGGAGCGTGTGAGTGGCCCTATAAGAGTGGACCAACACCCAGACTTACACATCTATACAAAGATACACACACACACACACACACACACACACACACACAAACACACACAAACTGGCTGCCAGTAAACACTAACAAGTCCAGCAGTTCTTCCTGGAACAGCACCATGAAGCAGCTGTGAGTCCCAGCAGAGCCTGACTCTCCCACTTACTGGGCCTCTCACAGGCAAACACACACCCATGCCCTCACACTGATAGACATACCACACACTCTCACACAAAACCTCACATGCACTTTTTGTGTTGCTCATTGGGATTTCTACTGGTTCCAGTTAGGTTAAAAGGTTGAAAAAGTACTGCTTTCATTTTCTGAAATCAATTAGTTTCACTCTGAAAGATTGTGTAATCACATAAAAACCTCAGATGTACAGACTGACCAGCTACAAACCACCATTTCAGACACAATCAAAAGGATTTTTAAGATGAGGAATGTGCAAAACTAATGGAAAACTAAGGTGGGTAGATATTCAAATTCCAAATCATAAAGGTTCCACTTTATATTTCACAAAATTGTAAAGTGTATTAACCCAACACTAGCCCCTAACCCAGAAAGCTGCTTAGCCAGCAGGCCATGCCCAGAGAGTCATGTGAAAGTTTTAACCATTCCTAATCTATAACTTGACAATACTTTGGTTCTTTTCCCAACATTAACCATCTCAACCCTGGTGCATCATTTGCTCTTAACCTCTTGAGCAGCAGCTCACTGAATCTGAGGAATACATGTCTAACTTGAACTTGAAGACAGTATGTGACATTTCTCTATAATGTCACCGTAAAGATATAATTGTGTACACCTGAATGAGACCCCAAAAACCTTTACAAAATCATTTATCAAAGCTATTTTATTCAGTTTTATTTTACTTTATTTTAATTCAGTGCATCATCTCAAATGGCACGTCTAATTCATGCTACCCTCAAGTCATGGTACTGTTGCATATTAAAACTAATACTGACTCATTTTGTTTGCCCAATGTGTAATCGACACTTCAAACTTCAAACTCATTACTTAAAATGTTCTCACAATTTCTTAACCAAGGTACCCAACACACACTACAAAGTGCAAACAGAGTTCATAATTATGCTGACCGCACATTATGCAGACACAAATATGCATCACACACCCTGTTACAAATGAAGTTGAAAAAAAAGCAAGATCATCGTAAAATCCGAAAGTTTCATCCACAGACCTACAGGTGAGGAAGGTCCTACAGTACACAGACGACACTGAATTTAAGAAATGGGCCCACTGAAATGTAAAAACACCCCAAACTCCTTGTTTCTGGCACACACTCGACAATACAGATAACACACAATTTCCAGATTTTGTGGTATTTCCAGATTCTGCCAGTTTCAATGTTGACCCACAGCGATTTGTGTCTTCCAAAGAAAACACCTCATAGCTCTGTGAACTGTTACTGTGGTTTTCTTCTTTGAGTTTTCACAGCAACTATACCAAAATGTCCCCTTTATCTAATTCAATATAAGATGAATACCTGCAGTGTATAGCTGTAAGTAAACTGTATTAACCAATCAGTCTTTTATAGATCAATCAAAGGTTTTCCCTGCAGACCTTTAATCTAACTTCTTTTAAAAGTTGTATACTAATATCATACCTAATGATATACTAATCCAGGGTTTATAGGTGAATCACATAACAAATTAAGCAATTATTCAGCTGCCTTGAATTCCAATATTCCTGTGGTTACATCCTCCCACTTTTAATAAAAAGTCCAGAATTGCATCATCCTGTGGGCAAGTTAGGGGATTTATTTGGACAAAAACAAATAACTATTGCTGCACTGGCTTACAGCTAATGCTTCTAGCACCATAAAGATATATTTCGTATTGTGGACAGTAATTTAAAAACATAATCTACAGTGAATTAAAAGAAAAGCAATAGACATGCAGGGATCACTCTATCACCACATAGACTCTGTAACTTGCTGACACTATTTGATATATGTGTCCAAATGTTTCATTACAATGCACAAACAGACTCAAAGAGGATGTAAGATGCACTGCTGCACTTTCAGTGACACAGTTTCCCAGGCTTTGCTCCGGCGTGCGTCTTGCGTCACTACTTCTGGTCTCATGTGGTTTTTCTGTGGTTGCAACTGCTGCAGTTCACAGAAAGAGCACTAAGCTTCTAAAACAGCTCTCATGATCAAAGATCCATCCTCACATACTTACTCTCTGTAACACATTAGAAAAGCAGCAATGGTACAGACTGCCAATCAGAACAAAAACAACTGAGAGAGATATAATTTCAGGCCCGGCATTCCGATCTGGGAAATCTCCTCCAGATTTCCCTGAATGAAGCCCAGAGCCACTCTGGATTCGGACTTGGGCCCAGTCTGGACGACCTTAGCAGATGCTTTAGTAGGAATGCTGGAGTCACAGTGGTACTGTCTTGTGCAGCGACCCACCTGCGCACTGATGTGAGCTGCAGCCATTTCATTACATTCCCCTTCTATCCTGTGGGACGCAGACCTAAGGAGCGCATTGAGTGATGAAACCTGGTCCCTCCCCAGAGTCCCTGCCCTCTGGCCATACTGTATGTGGATCCAGACCTACAGGGTAAGCAGGCAGCAGGCAATGCTGACAGATGTGGAAATTGTTTCTAGATGTTTTAATCGAGAATTGAAACAGTACCTGGAAGTGGAAGTGGAGGTACAGCTACATCATTACTCTGTTCTGCTCTCAACTTGTGCTAAAATGGTTAGTCCATTAATCACTCACATGAAACTGATTGACAACAATTTTAATAATGTATCAATTGTTTAAGTCATTCATCAAGAAACAATTTTAAACATTTTCTGGTTGCAGCTTCTCATATGTGAGGATTTGCTGCTGTTATATATTTTGATGTTTGACTGCTAGCTGGACAAAACAAGCAATTTGTAGAAGTCACCTTGGGCTAAGGAAATTGAAATTTAATAGATTAAACATTAATACCTGCATTGATTGATTTGGGGGCAGTGGTAGCAAGCTGTTAACACAGAATTGACACATTATCACCTTTAAAAAATGTGATAGCAAACGGTTTCTCATTTACACATCCAGCACATCCAGTGAGTTAAATTTCTAGCCACCTGCTAAATGAAGGTGTCCATCAACTCTCTGCATATCAGCCGTTTGGTGGAGAGCACTTAGTGTAGCATCAGAGCTTATTGGCTGAACAGTTGGAAAGAGTGCCGATGAGCGCAGCGAGACAGATCCTAACATTAAAGTGGTTCAAGTTAAATCTAAGACAATGAGTGCTAATTCTCTGGAAGTTCGTCACTATGGGCTAAACCTAAAGCTAAAGTTCAGGTCAAATCAGTAAGAATCCAATTTGGGACATATTGAGAAAAAAAGCTCCTCTCTTGAGGCAGGCTAAACATTAATGCTACTGTACATGCACAGAGTCAAGCACCACCTGCTCTGACAGCAAACCAGCCATCCAGGAATAACTGTAAACTGTTCCCTTGATGAGTTCTCAGCCATACCTATGTGTGCATGGACACACACTTCAGATGAACCAAGAGTAAACACAATAAAGGTGCACCTCTGTCTTTTGTAAACAGCTCCTCTGAGCTGGACGACCATTCAGGCGGGGCAGTCGGCCAGAATGAGCTATAACTCCGTTGAATGAGCCCATCCACCAACCCATGTGTCTGTCCCGAGCAGTAAAGAGAGCAGTGAGACTACCCAGTGACCGCTGGTTTATAATCAGTCAAACACAGGCGTGTCAGCCCTGCGCCCTGCGACACAGTGCTATGCACACTACACAGAGCTGGCGGCCCAGCGAAAGCCCGCTCAGCTTTGACACTCTGTCTTGCCTTTTGCTAAACTGAGTCAATTCATTCTCATGACCCATGGCGAATCAACGTGACCCATTTACGAGGCTGTCTCAGCCGTTGCTGTCAGCGCAGCCCCTCTGGTACATCAGGCAGAGACACAGGTCCTGCAGGAGATGACAGTGTGGAATTTAAACATTTCAAACTGTGGAAAGTGTAATATTAATTTTTCTCGTAACTTGGGCCATATGGGATTTGGCACATTCATCACAGGGACAGGGCTAATGCAGCTGTGGCAAGGTGCTTATCACAGTTTGGATTATTATTGGATCCTGAGACAAAACTCTGGATTATATCTTAGTCCTCTTGATGTTTGTAATGTAAAACTTGGATTGGATGTTGAAAATCAAATCAACAACCATTTTCTTACAGTGTTAATCTTCTGCCTCAGACACCTGCAGGCACAGATATTAGTATGATCCAGTTACATTCTCTGCAGGCTGTAAATGGAAAACTGACCTTGCTCGACAGCTTAGGGCCAAGTTTAAATATCCAAGCATCCATCAGTGCCTACAAGAAGGGTGAGAGGTAGAGACAGCAGAAAGTGGTTGTGAAAAGGAGTGTGAAAGATAAACACAGTTAATGGTATAAAGCAGAGAGGGATAAGAAGAGCGAAAGAGCAAATCAAACAGAGGATGGCCACTGAGACAAAAGAGGTAATTTATAATTTATCAAAATCCTCTGTTGTCTCCCAGGTTGATTGTCTGATGTGCTGGAGGACAGATTCAGATGTGTTATTTGTGTAAGAGGTAGCTGCTGCACTTTGTGTGTATCTGAATGCGTGTCAGACAGGTCATTTGCTGAATGGAGGGAATTATTCAAAAGGATAAACTATGCAAAAAAAGGAGCATGTAGCCTGGCTCTGATGTGCTGATAAAAACTATACACGTGTACAACTCCACATCTTGGAATAGAGTTAAGAGGCTCTCAAGAGGAAACAGTGTGCACTGTGCACACACATAATGCATGTTGCAATGTCTGTGAGTTGTATCTTGTGTGTCTGACTGATTGAGAGAATTGCGTTTCCGTGTGCATATGATGTGCAGTCGTGTGCATGTGAATATGCGTGATTAAGGGGGGTTTGCAGGTGGCTTGCTCCGATGTTCTGCCAAGAAAGCAGAATGCCCTGGGGTGGGGTGGAATAAATGAGAGTGGGAGAGGTGAGGGAGTGGAGGAGGAGTGCAGCAGGGGAGGAAAGGAGAGTGGAGGGGATTTGATTTAGATGGTGGTTATCATAATCGATTAAAAATTGTTTTCTCTACAGCCTCAGCGCCCTGTGTCTCTCGCCGGGGCTCGGGTGGGGCTCCCAGAGAAGGGTCAGGCCAGATGACTTCATTTCCATATGGTATCTAACCTCTCAGTCACACTCATTTACAACAATACAGCGCATACCCATTCTCCAAACACTCCCTTTGTCATGCAGCACTCAGTTATGCTGATAAAGCCATGCCCATACACACGGTCAGTCAGCCTAGGTGGCTTCTAACCACAGTCAGCCTCCTTGTTGTGGAGCGATTACTGGTACCTCCTGTGAGTAAACTTAAGACTCAAACCAGTTTCTCATCGATCAGTTTCCCAGTACTTTTGCAATCTGTCGTGTCTGAAGCCACAATTTTAGAGACCTGCTTAATTTAACAAGCAAAATAGTGCTGATAGTCTGAAATGTTTGTTTCCAGTCCCAGGACCTCAGAGAAAATGTTTGTTGTTGGACCCCTCCAAGTTCCTATTAGTGCACACAGTTCATTATGTGCCCAGAAACCAACCAGTGCTCCAAATTTGGAATAATGCTACCTGGGCCCCATGTTTTCCATGTCAGTTTATTTTTAAACTGTGGGACATGTTGGGAAATTTGGGAAAAATTTGCTTTCTTGAGAGTTTGAGAAGAAGATCAATTCCACTCTCATAACTGCACCTCTGAGAAGTTGCCCGTAGTCCAGCAAGTCAGAAGTCAGTCCTGTCCTCAGCAGACTTAGTGATTTAGTGTCTCGTTTTATTCCTTCAGGGCCTCTACCATCCAGCTGGCTGCTGGCATCTGCTCAACAGCTGGCCCAACAGTGTTATCTTCATGATACAAGATTGTTTACACAAAACAAATAGAACCAAATAATTGTACAGCACAACGTATACCTGAATTTGAACCTAACACACATCTAATCCAAATTCCAGCGATGGCCTCAAACTGCAGTCACAACACCAAACCAAAAGAGCTCAGTCTGACTGAGTGTGCAGTTTAAGTATCACATACTTCTGTAATTACTATGTGTTTTAAAGAAAGTGTTACCTCTAAAGAAGTCAATAGGATTAGGGGTTACAGTAGGCTGTGTGCATCGACAAGGCTATGGAGAGAGGGAATAGAAACGATGCTTTGAAATGCCAGTGAACTCTTGCTGGTGACGGCACAAAATATGGAATGCATTACGGAAGTGACAGAGTTGAGGACGAAGACACAAACAAACACATAAATCCGCCATAGACAGACACATAGGCGATTGCGGAGACAGACAGGCACCCTCTGCCATTGCTATCTCTCTACATCTGCTCTGTCTCTCCCTCTTTCTCTGCCTCTATCACACCATCTTGCAACCTTAGCCCTCACTTCCTTGGCATTGCTCTCTCTCAGCTTTGCGACCCAAATCATCTATCTTCGGTTTCCGTCTTCAGTGCCCAGGGTGGACAAGGGCCCACTCCCCCAGTCCATCTTGCTCCTGTTGTTTTCCAGCCCAGAGAGAGAGAGGCAGAGAAAGTATTTGCCCTGTCTCTCCCTCTCTCTGGCTGTGTCTTGGCTGCTCTATAAAGGTTAGTGAGAGCATGGTGTGGGTGTTGGTGTCTCAGGGTGAGTTATGGGTACTACAGCCAGGGGACCCCAGAAAGATCCGAATGAGTGTACTGTTGGGAGAAGGATGAAAGAGAAAAAGAAGGAGGGAGGGATGGAGGGAGGGCAATTTAAGGGTTCAGAATGCCAAGTGCTGATGTGTTTGTTTTCCATCACTGCTGTTCCGGGCAATGACAGAGAGAGAAAACAAACGGCAACACTGATATATTACATACAGACTTTCAACTCTATTCTCAAAGCAATAAGTCTGCGATGAAAGTGTCTTACTTATCGCCAGACCTCGCTTATCTCTTCATATCAAATCTTCACACGTGGAATCTTGGAAACAGACCGACTTCAAAACGATGTTCATTAGTTTTGCTCACAGGAAGAAATAAAGAAACCTTCACAATGTATGTTTAAGCCTGTAACTGTGTAACTGTGGGTGTGTCTTCACAGCAGACTCACCATCACATAAACTCACCGTGCAGCGGCTGAGATGAACACGAACAGAATGGTGGTGTTGGTTACATTAGCCATCACTGTGACTTGCCCAGAGCGTGCACAGTCACGGCATGGCGTCTGTTCAAAACCGTGACTTTTACTGTATCGTTTCAGTGGTGTCTGTCAACTTTTACACTGTGCAGTAGTGCTTTATGCTAAGTTTGAATACCTGTCTTTATAAGGTAGTGTGTTGCTCCTGTTGCGTGCAGAGACTCAACTCCAGGCACGCTGGATTGTCTAGCCCCGGCGTTGGAAGGTAACGTATGGGACAGATCGCAGGGCGGAGGAAGAGGTGGAGGATACAGTAGGGTAGTAGAGATGGGGAGAGAAGACGGCGGCTTGGCTCCACCAGTCCGCGACAAGCATGTGGATGTATAGACATGAGGCGTGCAGCTGAATGGAGGAGAAGATGCAGGGAAAGATGGAAGCAATAGGAAGGCTAAAGAGGATGAGAGGAACAAAAAAGTGAAGGTATAGTATAGCCAATGACCTTCCGGGGGTCAATCATTACAAACATTGCTCAAACCCACACAACTTTATTTTAAATTGTAGTGGAGATCCCAAAGTTTCCAAGGATACCGGGCTGAATTTAGGGAAAACTTGAAACTTGAACTAAACCCGATATAGCTTCAATGATGAGCTGGAACAAGTCCATATAGAATATATGTGATACTCTCAGACACAGTGGAATAAAACTGGAAAAGTGGATGTCAAAGGACAGAAGAGTCAATGGGACAAGGAGACAGAGGAAGGGGAAGACCCCCAGCAGCCCACACAGATCCAACCTGTGTGCTGTCTGACCCACAGCATTTCTTATGAATGGAAGGAAATTGTCTCCTGAAAAAAGCCTATTTAAAAAGCATGAGTAATAATAATAATAGACTGAAGCAGTGTATGGGACACAATACAGGGGCAAGAAGAAGGGAAGACAAGAGATAGAAAGGTGAAAATGACAACAAGAGAGGTTTATTATATTAGTCTTTAATAAATATCTGACAAATTTCCTGAGGAAATATTGCAGATCAGATGTAAAATAGTTTAAGACTGATGTCAACTGCAGCAACATATGAAATCTATTAGCGAGTAGCCACAGCAGACACAGGGTGAGAGGGAGTGAGAGAGCAACAGAGGAACAGAGAGAGAAAGAGAGAGAGAGAGAGAGAGAGAAAGAGAGCACTGCTGAAAGTCATGCAGGAGAAAAAAATCTCACAGCCTTTCCAAATTCTTCGAGAGGTAAAAAAGTCAGCCAAGACGCAAAATCAGAAAAAGGAGGAAAAAAAAGAAGAACAGAAGCACATGCCTGCGCTCATGCATGCACGCACACACACACTTACTAGACACACACACACACACACACACACACACACACACACAAACTTAAGCACCGATCTCCACATCCTGCTGGGTTCATGGCCAGCAGTGAAACGAGTGCCCAGACACCGCTGCCAGCCCCAGGGAGGGATGGAGAATAGAGACTCACACACACACACACACACACACACACACACACACACACACACACACACACACACACACAGAAAAGAGGAAAGAGGAAGAAAAAAATGAGAAAAAGAAAGGGGTTGGCAGGAGAGGTAGCCTGCCAAGAGTGCTACCATCTGTAAAATAACATGACTTCAGGGCAACTTCTTGAAACTTGCCTCTTCATTCTGGTTAACCTCTTCACCTACTATTGTTTACCTCAGAATTAGAGCTCACTGTCATCAACCTCAAAGTTTTCCCCTTTTGGAACCAATGCATGCCTGTGTTAGTAATTGTGAATGAAACTAAGAATTTTTTAATTAAAGCGCAAAGTCCATGACAAGTTAAATTAAATGCACTGCACAGACTTTAAGACAGAGGAGGTTTTTTTGCTACACGTCTGTGAGATTCTACATGCAAAACACATGTAATTATATCTGTGAGAAAACTCATCAGTTTGAGACGGAGATACTGAAAACCACACAGGCATCACTAAATCTCATGATGGTTAACACACACACACACACACACACACACACATGCACAGTGGTGGTTCCGTATTTTGGAAAGAGGAACTTGTACTGGCTCAGTGGTGCCAGTATGTCTGTGGCAGTGTGGCAGCCATGGTGTTCCGCCACCCTCACCCTTGCTCTCCACCAAGACCCAAACCACAAGCCAATACCCACAAGCCATAGAGGCCTGGATGAATATACCCACTGCGCACACACGCACACACACACACACCTCACACACAGAGTCAACCAACCACACATACCAAGTAAAGAGGTAGAGTTCTGGAAAATGAGAATGAGTGAGGTTTCTGTCTATCTCTGCCTTCTCTCCCCCCCCTTTTAATCATCCAGGCCTGAAAGGGCACACAGAGTTCAGCAAAGACAAGGACGCTTGTTGGCGGGGAGGTGCTGCAACAGAGATGAGCAACAACAACCATACTATATACTACACTGCCTAGCCCAGGAAACAGAGGTGATGACTGGTCTGAAGTACGTCTGTCACAGGGCACGGCCATGAGGGTGTGTGCATGATCAGTTGTACTCTTTGTCACAAAGTATTCAGATATCTTCTATAATACTATATTCTATAATACTCCATCAGAAATGGCTTTCAGCCCATTCACCTCAGTGTCCAGGGTTAGGGTTAGGTGGGGAGAGGCGAGCATGTGTCAAGCATGCAACACTTGTTAACACCCTCATCTTTGTTGATACAACCACAGGGGGGCACCAAAGTCAAAAATGTTCAAATTCTACCATTAGTGGCTTTAAGTAAAAATAGCAATACCATAAAGTAAAAATACTCCATCCAACAGGCCTGACTCAACTACAACATCTGATGTACTTGCAGCCAAATATACCTGTCAATGTCCAGATGGTCCTAAATCTAACTACTGTGCTTCATATAGTGTATATAATTAACTGCACCTATTGCATATTTCACCAGCTTATCATATGTTTCATGTAAAATCTTTATGTGCAATGTTACCAGTAATTACAGCTGTCAGATTAAAGTAGTGGAGTAAAAACTTACATTTTTCTCTCTGAAATGTAGTGCAGTAGAATTAAAATGCCTCGTTGATATACCTAAACTCCAGGTCCCTCAAATAGGTAAAGTAAAATAACAGCAAGTTGTACTTAATAATAAAATGTATAAGTACTGATGACAAAAAATGTGTTTATAATAAGCAAAGCAGAATGAACCCTGCCTGCAGCAAAAGCATCATTTCACTTTAGAGTGGAACAGAGTGCACACTACCCAAGGTGTCCGTTTAAATCTTACACCCAGAACTTCACATCTCACCATGTAGTGTGTATGTGTGCATGCTAAGTGTTGAAGGTTAGGGTTCCTGTATGTGTTTCCCCAGTTGTGTAATGGCCCAGTGGATTAGAAAGTGATGAGAAGCCGGTGTTAGAGCCCAAAGCAGGCCCTTATATGGAGTGCTGGAGCTGTTTTCCCTCCTCTCCGCTGTCTTGCTTCTCTCCAAAAGTGCTACAAGGTCGGAAGAGAAGAGGACATCCTTCCAAGTCAACATATTTACATATTTGCAGCGAAGTGGGGATATTCAGCCGAGTGTTGGCAGGCGAGGCAGTGGTCAGCCAGGACAGCTGAAAGTGGACATCTGGACCTGGGCCTTGGCTGCGGCTCACTTCCTTGCCCTTATCGCTGTATCTCTTACAGGCGAAATATTATACATTTGACAGCTTTGTACAGCTCATTGGACATATTTGGATTGTATCTTTTATGAAAACTTTCAATGAACTTACACATGCAGCACCAGACATAATATATGATTATCATCCATGACATACTGTTAAGCTATTGAGGCATATTTTATGTGTAATCCCAATTGCTGTAATGTAGCAGGTTTCACAGCAACATAGATTTTCTCCCATGATCAACACGCCAGGTCATGTGTCTTATACATCTTTTGGCAATGGCCCCGGGAAGTGCCCTAGGGAACCCCTCGTCTTCTTCTCCACCGCCCCCACCTCCACAAACACACGCCTTCTTTCCTTCTCTTTTATTTTGCCCCTTCCTTCTTCTTCTCTCACCCCCATAGCTCTTGCAAGGAACACAGCACCATGTTTCTCTTGGCAGAACTCTGCAGGCTGTCCCTGCGTGCCTGAAAAACCAGCGTTCTCCCCCTCGTCCCTGTAGCCAACGTGCACATTTCTCACATTTTCTGCCTGCTCTCTGTGAACAGTTCACTTCAGCCTCCTCACATCATCCAGGCTTCCAGGCACTGCAGGACAGGGTGGGACAGATATGTCCTCTCACTTACATTACATCCACATCCTCTCTGTCTCTCTTCCTCTGTCTCCAAAATCCCTCTATAATTCACTATCACTCTATCCAAATCCCTCTCTCTGGTGGTTACTTGCCCTTTTCGCTCTGTCTGAGTGCAGGTGTGTGAGTGTATGCTTTACTGTATTTTAATGAGGCAAAGCTGCTAATATGAAAGTGTCTGAGCTATGAGGGAGGAAACCGGGTGTCTGGCAGACACTGTCCCACAGACAAGTGTCAGTTTGGGGGCACACAGATGTCTCAGCCGGTAAAGGAACTGACACTTACCACTGCACAGGTGCAAGATACAAAACAAGTCATATGCTGGAAGTGGCGTACCCACTACAATAATGAGTGTAACTTTACATTGAATACAGAAAGAGGCAGGGTGAATGTGTGGTTGACTGCACATATGAACACATTTGAGATGAACTGGGCCCAATTCAAACAGCTGGAATTGAATCCATTTGCCTTCAACTACAGAGGATGGACGTTTAACCTCTATCCCACACACCAGGCTGTTTGGCAGCAGATCACCATTTGTATTTATTATTTAATTTATTTCTTCTAAACTTTAATTTAAACTTTATTTCCTCTGTGAGTCTGGGGTCTGGGCATTGCTACATAAATGAACGTTCTCAGAAAACAGGGAGCAGGGGGAGGGGGAAAAAAGAAAAAAAGTGCAGCTTGTCTCTTGGGTGCCCTTTTTGCCATCCCATTTCCTATGCATCTGGTCTGTGTTTGTGCGGAGAGGGAGAGGGGGAGCAAAAGGGGGACGGCCGTCTGGGGCCGATTAATAACCAGTGATTTATAGGAACTTTTATAGAATAATACAATAAAAATGTGTGTGTACGTGTGTGAGAGCGCATGTGTGTGCATGCGTTTGTATGTGTGCTCGCCTCAGTGAGAGTGCACACAATGCTTTTCTAATTCTGGGGAATCAAAAACAAATTATTGGGAAAAAACACAGACCGTACTCAGGATAAATTGGGCACAGATGGAGGCAGGAAATAAAAACGAGCGAGGAGAAGACACTAGGAGAAAAGAGCACAAGAGGAGGACAGGAGGACCACGAGGGAAGAAGGGGCTACCAGAGAGAGTGACAGAGCGAGGGCAGGACAGGGTGAGGATGTGATGGAGAAGGTAAAAAGAACTTTAAAAAAAGAGGACAGAGAGAGGGATGGAGAGAGGACAAGAAGAGAGAGGGTGAGCAAAAGGACAGGGATGATGTGGAGCAAGAGAGGAGAGTGGGAGGAGAGAGATCAGGGGAGTTCCCATGCCCTGTGCAAAGGAAATGGGCTTAAGAGAGGGGGTTAGCATGTGTGTGTGCTGTATGTGTGTGTTTGTGTGCGAGCGGGCAATGAGATGAGCAGACCCCTCTCTGGCACAGAACAGTATTTCCTTGCCAAAGTGAAATCTGCCCCCCCCCCCAAAAAAAATCTTGTTCATCCCCATCCATTCTCATCACTCTGTGACACGCACACACACACACACACACACACACACACACAGACCTCAATAACTGACTGCTGGTGAAGTGATGGGTCCTCTTGTCATGCCCACATGGCTTTTACATTTAGCTCATCTGATGTTGCACTGCTAACAGCAGCAGCAACTCTCTCATCCACATGTATAGAGGTACTGGTATGGAGTTTGTCCAGTGTTCACTTATACAAGGGCAGTTCTACAAAAAAAATCTAACTCAGGTCCTTCCTTTAATGAGATAGCTGTCTAAAATAACCCATAACCTCTTTACTTTGATAATTTAAGTCCAGTATATGGAGTAAAATATTGTAATTCTCATTAGACATTTTAACAGCAATACAAACACATTAATTAGTGGACTACATGTTGAATCTTAAATGATATTGGATATATATCATATATATATAAACTTACATAACAATCCAACTGTAAAATGTCTCGCTCACTATCAAAAATGTATTTGAGCTGAAAAATCCTAACATACTTACCTAACATAACTTTACTTTAAAATATTAATATTGGTGTTGGCATCAAAGTCCAGTTCTGGTCGAGCACTACCCACAACCCATTGCATGGACTGTAGAATGAGTTACTGAAAGTGTAGAGAGGCACTGTAGCCTGCACATGACGCACTGAAGAAAAATTTCAGCATGACCAAACCAGAAATGCAGTGTGTACATTAGTGTCATATTCTGGTGTCTTTTACTGATTTGATGCATTGGGTGGGAGCTGTTTTGTCACAGAATTATCTAAAGTTGGCTAACTGTGAGCTCTGACTCCTCTCTGGAGTGGACAGTGGGAGCCGGCAACAAGCACTTCCCAATATGAATGACTTCCTGTGCTGTGGGCCTGGACTGTGGCATCTGTCAGCCCACCACCCCTCCCAGCTCCGTCCATCCCTCCACCTCTCCCCTACTCTCTCTTGACAGTCCACAAGCTACCCCCTGCCTCCCTCTCTCCATCCCTTTGCCCTCTTGCCCACTACCCCCCCTGACTGGGGCCTGAATCACACAATGTTTCACTCGATTTGCTGGCAAATCCTCCCTCTCCACAGGCCTCTGGAGTGCCCTCCCACCTTCCTCTTCGTCCTCCCCCTTCCTTTTACAATCCCTTGGCACTGCCACCCACACACCAGTTCCTGTTGATCCCTCTGACCCCATTGTCAACCCTTGGGCCTAATTCTGGTTGCCCCCCGGGTAGTGGCTAAAGCCAGGAAAGAGAGAGGGGTTGGTGGTTGTTGGCAGGGATGCAGAAAACTGAGAGGACCTTCACTGGAAACTCCATCAGTGGCTGAATCACTCTCAGCTGTGCTTTGCAGAGAAGTAAAAAGCTGGAAATGCACTTCCAGCCCCTGAGTATTTGTCTTTCTGTCCAATTTTGATGTCCCTATATCTTTATCCCAGTGACCATATATGGCATAGTGGTAAATAATGTATTCAGTCCTGATTCTCTCACATTTCCCCTTAGAAAAATACTATTATGTGTAACGCAATATTGGAAAAAAAATGTAAAATGCATATCTAGAGAGTGCACATCATATTGAATCACAATGATTTCGAATAAAGCCCTAAATGGGACATCAAACTTGTTTTTAATCTTAAAAAATCAAAAAGACAGGTATACCGAAAATATCTTGAGACATTACGGACTTTGACTCTCAAGTCTGACATATAATGTCAATAATGGCTTGACATTTAAGTAGGAATGATGTTCTTGTTACTTTCGACTCCCTTATTGCACTTCAAGGGTCAAGGTTGAATTTATTAATTCATTAATGCGTTGGAAATTACAGTTCTCCTATTCTTAACCAACCAACAGAAATTACAGAACATAAGGAATAAAAAACTGATATTAAAGAGCACTTCACTCTCTCATCCTGTGTAGAAAATGTATTTTTACATATTGTTACATACAGTATATCCACTGTAAGTGTTAGTAGATCAACTGAACTTTGGTTGACACTTGACAAATGACTGTCAAAACCCATAACCACCTTGCATATTGACTGGTTTCCAAGAGACACTGACAACAAACATTCATGCAGAAGTTTTTAATCAACTGTCATACTGAATTGTGGGTTATCTTGGTATTACAGTTTCGTAATGTGGGGTATTTCTTCTTTTCCTCTACATGACGAGTAAAAAAAACTGCCAAACAGATGCGCTCAAGATTCTCTGTTTCCCACTGTCTTTGCTCTCACATTGATACAGACCAATGGACATCTCATGTTTCTCCCTGCAAACCACAAGACAACTGTTATCTTTCTGTGGACATAAAAGACAAATCATTAGGCATAAAAGCGTACTTGCTTTCGTTATCACATGTACTGACAGCAATTAGGTCTGTGAGTACGTGAAATTTGACACATGTGCCTTCCCATGCAAAGGTGGCTGCTTCGACAAAGGGGCAAAGGACAGTACGTGAGCAAATCAGGTTGAGTACGTGCCGGCCTGCCCCTGTGTGTATGCGAAAGTGTGTGCATGTGACTTTTACGCATAAGTTTATGCACATACGCAACCACACTGAAGTGAACATGCCCGCCACAAAGGAGGAAAATGAGAGAGAATTGAAGAACAAAAAGAGAGGCAGGCGTCAGAGGTGCAGCAGTGTGCCGTCTGTACAAATGTGGGTATGAAAAGACACACACGTAAAGGCACATGTTTAGAAATACACACACAGCAGGCTGACAAAAAGCCACACACCCACAGGTTTCACTTCTGCCTGGTGTGGCAGCACTCTTGAAACACCAGTGCACCGAGGTTAAGGTTCATGTACAGGTCAGGGCGCACACACACACACACACACACACACACACACACAAACATGCCACACACACACGTGTAGAAAAACGTACCTTGATTTTTACATCATGTAAGGCAATTATAGAGTTAGAGGTTATACAAGTCAACAAAATAAGATTACAGTAGACGCATTTAAGGCACAAATACTCTATCTGCTATTCTGCTTTTATCACTGCAAATATTAATTTGTCTGTAAATTATAATTAAAAAACATTATCTCGATAGAAGAGTGTGAGAAGGCCTGTAGGGCACCAAGGGAGGCACGCACAGAGAACCAAAAAATGCAACATGCACACAACCAAGACCAACAGAGGAGTGTGTCATAGTGCCAGTGTGGGCATGTCGCTGATTATTCATCAGCGGATAGCAAATCTGTTAGAATCAGAGTATTTTCAGAATCTGGTGAGTGCTAAGACTTGCCCACATCGCTACAGGGGAAATAAGCGCATGAGAAAATGTGCTTGTGGTGATGATACAGAGTTATACTGAGATGGGGAACTTTACCCTGGGAAATGAGCAAGAGTTGTGTTGCTTCTCATTTGCATGGTGACACTATCAGACTATTTCTTAATCAACCAATGGTGCTTATCTGTGACCTTGTGACCTCTGGCTATAGCAACAGATTCACTCAAAAAAGTAGTAATATCTGCATTTCGCTGTAGATTAGATGCTTTTTCTACCAGTCTGATGAATGCAAATGTCTCTCTCTGTGTGTGTGTGTGCTTCTGTTTGTGTTCAGCGCATGTGACAGACAGTGTGTGTGTGTGTGTGTGTGTGTGTGTCGGAGCGTCTGCAGGAGTGAGAGCAGCGCTGGCGGGGCTGAGAGGTTGCGGGTGTAGGAGGGGTTGGGTGAGTCTTTCTCATGGCCTCTGAGCCCTCTCTGGACCCTGTTCTCGTCTTGTGATTGGTTAACTCCCAGACACTGTCACTGAGGCCAGACACAGCACACACACACGTATCTCAGAGACGAAAAAGAAGAAGAGAGGAAGAGAGACAGAGAAGAGAGGAAAATAGACAGTTAGGTAGCTAGACAGAGTGACACAAATGCAAGATGACATAAATAGAGAAAGTAAACCGTAGCCTCAAAGATAAAGTGGGTTTAACTGAACATGAAACTAAATGTCAAATGTCAATGTGTCAATCAGTGTCATGGTTAATGCAGGGAGGCAGCCAGCATTGCAAACATCAGCAGTCTTTCTCTCTGTCAAAGGAAAAGTCTGCCCTCTGCTGACAGCATTTTCTAACTACACATTTAACAACTCTATGCAGCCTGGTGTTGAATGTGCCACCAGAGGACCCGTTCACATGAAGAAGCTGTAAGCAGAAGTAGCAAATACAGGAAGGATTTTGTATCTCTGATATCAGACTCTTTCAGAGAACTGCATGCTTGACAAGACATATTTTTAAGATCAAGTGGAGCTGTGAGCATGACAAACACTTAACAGTGTGACTGCATTCATTTTTAACACATTCAACACTGAAATGCGTGGTGTGAAATTGTGATTGTTTCTTTTATTAGCTGTTGAAGAAAAGAAACATCATGTATTTTTATCTAAGACACCTAATGTATGCTGTTTGCTGTGTTTGTGTGGGTAGATAATTGTGGTAAAAGTTAGGCTTGTATAATACCAGGAGTCACTCTAACAAGAACCCTCTTTTGTAGGGATGAAACAAAGGACTACAAATACAACTCAAGTAAATACAACTGAGTCTTAAAATCTATCATAAAAATCTAAATAAATGTTTGTGTTCATAGATAACTTGCACTGAAAAATACTGTGGTAAAAGCACAAACATGAGATTTACTCTTACCAACATTTCTTAGTCACCGTGAAAGGGCTGATGTGGCATTCTGATTGTGACCATTTCAAAATGAGCACACCCTAGTGACGAATCCCTCTCTAATTTATTGATGCTATCTTCCATAAAAAATAAAAAAAACTCCTTCCAAAATGTCTCACAGGTGTTTATGAATTCAAGGAAACTTAAATTGAATATTCTTGTTTGTGTGCACCAGCAGAAGGTTACCCCGTTACCCCATTTTAAAATTTCAAAAACGTCTCTCAGTGGAAAACTAAAGCGTTGAATGTTCTCAAAAAGTAGAGCAGTACAGGCGTCACAGTGTAGCACGGCACTAGTTATGTGTCTAAATACCATCACATTAACAGGTCAATCTCTCAGTAGAATGAACAACAAGCAGAGCAGCCCTCAGTGGCAATGGTGCACCCTTATGTGTCAGACATCGCTGAGCCAAAGCTGTGTCAGGAGTCTGTTTAAAGGTAGCCGCGGGCACAGAGAAACAGCCATTAGTCAAAAGCTAATGGCTGTCTTTAATATGCAGAGTCACATAGACAGACATTAACAAAGCACTGACCCAGAGCAGGCAGGATTAAAACAATAGTTTATACAGTAGCCTTTGTGGAGCCGCCCATAAATCACCTTCAGTATCAACACACCATAAGAGTGTTTCTATAGATTATACACACTCACTTGTGGGTGTGTATACAGACGCCCTCAAGCAGGTCTGGCACTTTAGTGTTAGCACAAGTGGCGAGGTTGTTTATCCCACAGTCAGCTGGTAATCCCTCTGTTAGGCTAAGCGCTGCCCTTAGAAGTATGAGATCCACACAGAACCATGTGTGGGCACACACACACACACCTAATCATGTATTTGAAATACAGTGAGTGGGTGCGTTATTCACTTGTAATGGCCATAATGGTTCATGGATAAGTCTGGAGTTATTTTATAGTTTTCTTATTGTCAACATATTCCACAAATATGAGATCAAAACCATTAATGCCTCAGTCCATCAATCTATACTTTCTAACTTTCTCTGCAATGTGTGTAGCACTCAGGTGCAAATCCATCCAATCCTACTGAGGACCTAAATCTTAAAAACAGGTCAAAAGGTCATTTTTTAAGCACATACTATTTTAGCTGTTGGAACATCCCAACAGCTACTGGACTGATGGATTGCCAAGAAATGTTGCACAGACTTTCATGGTCCTCAGACGATGTATTCTAATGACTTTAATGATCCTCTGACTCAAGGTGGTGCCTCTGGCTTTTCAGTACCAGGTCAACATATTATATGTTGTCCAATACTTCAGTTTATGGAAGAAATACACATGGTTTTAATCTTTTCATGCAATCTGTTGACAGAAAGTTCCTGATAAAAGTATATTAATTCTCTAATTTCCAACAATAAACTCAACCCTCACCATCACAGGCCTAACCCTAACCCCTTAAGTCTAACATAAACCGAATGTTATGTAACTGTAAAGCTCATTCTACAATAATGTCCTCATTACAAAGAGTACAAAGTGCAAAAGAAAAACAAACACACACTAAATGGACATATCAGCCCGCCCCCCCCCGCGGCCGCGGACCCATGCGGGGGTGGGGCGTGGGGGCCGGGGGGTGGCGGCCGCCGTGAGGGGTGGGGGG
>JAVQJL010047207.1:0-13119 GCA_036024295.1 Nannoperca obscura
TGAAAAGAAATATCAGGACACACTTCTACGAGTTGGCAAGTTAACCTTACATTAGCAACTAGTTACTATTGTTAAGTTAGTTAAACAGCATATTAGATCGTTGACGGCAAACGAGACTAGCCTCAAAACTGGTGTCTATTTTAGTAGTACCGCGAAATGTTGTATTTATACATTCATAGAAGATGATGCAATTATCTTGATTCTGATTGGCCAAAGGACACGAAACGTCTCACCAAATACGTTTTATTGTGAGGATCGCAATGTGACTACAGCTTTCTGAAACGACAATTTATGTGAATTACTTATTTTAATTAAAAATTAATACTAGTTTGCAAGTATGATTTTTTTTCATGTTGCTGAGGTCAACAAACGGGACGTTAGGCGGCCATTTTGAATTGATGTCCACCCAAGTGGCGAAAAACGGTGATTTTCATAACTTCTGAACCAAACAGCATACGAAGACAAATAAAGCCAATTTTAATACAAATTTGACACCAAGAATCAAATGGAAAAGTCATTGACATGGTACAACAGGGGTTATGAAAATAGCGGGGTTTAGCCACTTGTGTGGACATCAATTCAAAATGACCGCCAAACGAACCCCACTGGACGTTAGTTGACCTCGGCAACACGAAAAAATCTTAACTCGACACAATTAGTAGTCCTAAAAAACCGGTTACAAAAATGCCACTCGGGTACATTAAAACCTATTTCTCCTGCCGGAGCATAAGCACTTAGTAGTACCAAAATGCGTATACTCAAGTGCTGTAATTAAGTACACTTTTTAGTTTCTTGTTTAATTTTTATGCTAGCTAATACTTTTCCTCCACTAGCTAACATTTGAGAGGGAACTAACGTTCAGTAGATGAAAGATCTGAATACTTCCATCACTGGTTGGTAATTTGAGGTAGACATCTTAATGAAACTTGTTTTCTTATTATGTTTTAAGTATAAGTTAATAGTTAAACGTTTTGTAGCCTTGTAAATATAAAAACACTTTGCGCGGGTTTAGGGTTTTAAACGTTGGTTAAAAGAAAAATGCCAACCGTTTTACAGTTTTGTCAAAATGCGTAGCACTGCCACTGTTCAACATATCTTATACCATATTAATATTCTTTTGGTAACTTACGAACTCTAAAAGATAGCTGACGTATCTAAAACCCTGACTTTTCATCACAATTTTCAAAGAAACAAGTGTTACCTTAAGGAAACCTGAGAGAAAAACGGGACACTTCCTTTTTTGTGCGGATAGGCGGCAACCACGAGTATTTAACCGAAACGAGTGCGCGGAAAATGTCACGAAGAAGAAGCAGCATTAATTTCCTCTTCCGGGTCATGTATTGGGAACGTCGTGTGAACGGCGCGATCTAACAGAAAGTTTGGTTGAACACTAAGCAGTTTTAGTGTTTTCCAGATCTTAAACTTCATTGTTTCGGTTTGACGTTTACAACGTACGCGGCCTGACAAAGGATAATAACAGAATCGAAAGGTTTGTATGTTTAATTGAGCAGTTGTTCGCTGATATTGGTGGCTCGCAGACAGCAGCATGCTAACGTTAACTAGCAGGCACCCGGGGAATTTTGGCGGATGTATTTGATAATTGATATCATTGTATGTTGCTCTGGTTAGCACAGTTGTCAGCCAGTCTAACATTGCAGCTATCAATTAACAAACAGCAGCAAGGTTTGGACTCACAATAATTTGGTTTGTTTGAGTATAGACGTTTCTGTTTGTGCACTTCTAAGTGAACATGAGTGCGACACGGGAGGGTTTGTGCTCATGTAAGCTAACCATGTTTTGGACTGTCACATTAGTGTTACACAGTCCCAACGGCGCCACAGTACTCGGAGACATATATGAGATCTGCTTTATCAACATAAATAAACGATGATACCCCATGCTGGAAAGTGTACTTGTTAATGTTATGATGTTTTGCAGGAGTTTAGTATGTCCCTTCCTAAACGGGAGATGGAGGAGTTGAGGCCATGGGTGGAGCGCACTGTGAAGAAGGTGCTGGGTTTCTCAGAGCCCACAGTGGTTACTGCAGCTTTGCACTGTGTCGGAAAGGGACTGGACAAAAGGAAGACCATAGGTAATTTTATGGACCATTTGAGACCTACTGCCTGCTAAGTAGTAGATGCAGTTAAAAGAGAATCATTTATTTGTGGCAATGCTCAAAGGAGCACTGGGCTTGTGCTCATTTTTGACGATCATTTCCACTTTAGATCAGCTGCGCCCCTTCCTTGATGATTCTGCTGGAGGTTTTGTGGAGCGTCTATTTGAAGCTTTGGAGGAAAGCCGCAGTGCCCGTGGCAACAAAGGAGCAGGAGAAAAGAACCGCAAGAGGGACCTTAAGGTACACCCTAGAAAAAACTGTATTGTCACTGCATAGCAAAATAATTAGAATTAAAGCTAATCAGTTTATTGTTCATAGATTACAGTGACCACCTTTATTTGCACTTTTACAAAAACGAGGAAGTCATGAAATCAGACGACACCTGTAATGCATGCTTTGTCTGATTACTCTTCTAAACCTTGTAAACTCACATTGTGGAGATTGAGATTGTGATATTGGTGTTTCTGTTTCGGCTGCTTGTTCTCAGGATGTGTTTGGTGATGAGACTGAAACGGCTGCAATGCGAGAAACTCTGGAGCTTGGAGATGGAACAGCAGCCAAGCGGAAACGGGTCCCTCGCTTCGAGGAGGTGGAGGAGCCTGAGGTCATTCCTGGACCCCCAGCTGAGAGCCCTGGCATGCTCACCAAAATGCAGGTATGAGATTTCTTTCTTCATGATTATTAAGATTGTACCTAAATAAGTTGTGTTGAGTTTTTTATGATAAATGGTCTGCATGAACTACTCTTTTTCTCTGTGTTATTAGATAAAACAGATGATGGAAGCAGCCACAAAACAGATAGAAGAAAGGAAGAAACAACTAAGCTTTGGCTCTTCAGTCCCTGCTGGACCAGTAAAGAAATAACTTTTTCCTCCCAAGACTTAACATACTGAAGAACAAGCATCACTCATTTCAGGCAATGCATTTAATGTAACACCGCTCTTATTTCTCCCTAACTTTAGCGGTTGCCCCTTCCTACACCACAGTCACAAATGGAAACCTCTCCAACCTCACGGCTTCTTGGCAGTCCCGCAGCTGCAGGCGGTGCCTCATCTATCGCCCCCTCCCAGGCTGCCAGCTTCATGAACGATGCTATCGAGAAGGCCCGCAAGGCTGCTGAGCTACAGGCCCGCATCCAGTCCCAGTTAGCCATGAAACCTGGTATCCTCGGAGCCTTGGGAAACACTGGGCCTCACAACCTTGTGGCACTAGCTAATCTACACGCTATGGGAATTGCCCCACCGTGAGTAATGTCACAGTATATAGGGTTTTAAAATCTAAAGAGGAAAAAAACAAAACATGGGTGTGATGTCTATTTGTTGACGTGGCGATGTGAAAATAAACAGCCTTTTCTGTCCGTCTGTCCCCCTAAAAAAACTCTATATAATAGGAAAGTCGAAGCAAAGGAGGTGAACAAGCCAACACCTCTTATTCTGGATGACAAGGGAAGAACTGTTGATGCCAGTGGCAAAGAGGTTGAACTCACACACCGCATGCCCACACTGAAAGGTTAGTGTACCGTGGTCCAGTACCTCTAAGTTCTCACACACACAGTCTTAATTTCTTGTTCTGGGCCTCAATTAATTTCCCTCTGCCTGTGTAGCGAACATCCGAGCGGTAAAGCGGGAGCAGTTCCGTCAGCAGCTGAAGGAGAAGCCTGGGGAGGACTTGGAGTCCACGTCCTACTTCGACCAACGTGTGTTCATTACACCAGCTCAGCGCCCTCGCAGGAGCTTCAAGTTCCACGACCAGGGGCGCTTTGAGAAGATCGCTCAGAGGATTAGAACTAAGGTTGGCTTTAACTTCTAAACTGATGCATGTCAGCAATTGTCTCAGCCTGGTTATTTGGAATAGACATATAATTTAAAACATGGTTCAAAGCAACTTGTCTTTTGTCCCTCCTGCGTTGATCTTGACTTCAATCAGGCCCAGTTGGAAAGGTTACAGTGTGAGATTGCCCAGGCAGCAAAGAAGACGGGAATTCAGGCATCCACCAAGCTGGCACTGATAGCCCCTAGGAAAGAGATTGGAGAATGGGAGGTGCCACACATTGAGTGGTGGGACTCTTTCATCCTGCCCACCAACGTAGACATGTAAGAAACTACAGCGAACCCAGGAACCTAAACACTGAGCATGATGTTTGGTTAAATGTTGAATCTGACCTTTGTTTCATTCTCACTGCCATGGTGAAGCTGCAGATAACGGAGTACAATCTTTATTGTGTAATTAATGCAATTTGTACAATCAACTTACTGTTTTTCCCTCTTATTTTATGAAGAACACCCGACACAAAATTTGAAGAGTTGGTGCTCTTTGGCGTGACCAACCTGGTAGAACATCCTGCCCAAATTAGCCCTCCAGGTAAGTGAATGGAAGGTAAAAAGTCTGCACACTGTTAAAGTTTCTGTACCATAAAGATCCTCATGAGGTTGAAGAAATACCAATTGGCAATGGCATTTACATTCCGGTGAGTTTCATATTTTAGTTACTTAGATTAAAATGTTAAATTTAAGTCAGACTAAATATGAACAGTGCTCTTTAGTAGCTGTTCTGGAGCTTTCAGTGGTGTCGCACACTCTTCCCTAGCAGATAGTTGCCCAGTTTTGAAGGATGGATGTAAATTTTTCTGTTCAGTTTCTTTTTTTCCACTCGGACCCGTAATCCCAAGTTTCGTTATCCGTGTGCTTATGGAATTGTTCTTAACAGAAGAAATGTATTATTTTGCATTTGTGCATCAGCTTTCAACAATGTGCAGACGTAACGTACTTTTCTGTCCTACTTCCGAGCAGTTTGTTTTATGTGCATTCTCTTAATTTGTATGAATTATACCCTCCCTACAAACCTTTAAACACACTATATACTGTCTTAATGGTATTTATTTAATTAGTACCATAATATTTGACTGGTGTGTTTATATTATATATTTTTTCTTTTTTTCTCAGTTGACACAGATAAGCCGGTAACGCTGGGTGTATACCTGACAAAGAAAGAACAGAAGAAACTGAGAAGACAGACACGTAGGGAAGGACAAAAAGAAGTTCAAGAGAAGGTTCGTCTGGGACTGATGCCTCCACCAGAGCCCAAAGGTACCCCACACAAAAATATTATCACAAGCTACTACAAAGAAAAAAATTAAACTAAATGTAACTGGTGTTTGGGGTTTTTTTGTTTTCTTTTTTCAGTACGCATCTCCAACCTGATGAGAGTGCTGGGGACTGAGGCGGTTCAGGACCCCACGAAGGTGGAGGCCCACGTCAGAGCACAGATGGCCAAGAGACAGAAGTTAGTAACGCAATGAACCTCTACACTGCTTGTCCCTCATCTCTTTCCATTCAACATTGTATGTTGATCCACGAAGAACAAAAGCTTTCTTTAAGGATTTGCTCATTCTGTCCCCCTCTTTATAGGGCTCATGAGGAGGCCAATGCAGCCCGCAAGCTCACATCAGAGCAGAGGAAAGAGAAGAAGATCAAGAAGTTAAAAGAAGACCTCACTAATGGTGTCTACGTTGCAGTGTACAGGTGTGCATTTGTAGAGAGAGAGCGCACATATAGTAGTTCAAATATACTGTGTTTATATATACAGAGCAGTGTGTCTAATTTAAGCACCTAACTTTGACTCTACAGGATCCGTAATCTGCAAAATCCTGCTAAGAAGTTTAAAGTGGAAGCCAACGCCAACCAACTGTACCTGACAGGCACAGTAGTGCTGCACAGAGATGTCAACCTTGTTGTGGTGGAGGGGGGTAAGGGACAACACTGACAAACACCATATCAAACGGGTCAATGCTCTCAGTTAAATGAATTTGTTTCTTTCACATAACACAGCTGGTGCTTTTAATTATGTGTTTTGTAATGCATTTGCTGTGAGGGGAAAATGTCTCTGGTATGGAGATTTAACACCAATTTTAACTGATGTTCTTAATTTTATGAAATGGTGAGATTCACGTAACTTTGTGTTTATTTACTAGATGGACTTGATTCACCAGTAATGTCCTTATGGGCTTAATAAACAGTTGCCACAGCCTTTTCTGAAGTTAAGGATAGCCCGTGTCTGAATATATTCACGTTCCATTTCATGGTAGACTGACATCATGAACAGTTGGTTAGTGGTTCAAGAAATTGTGTAAAATGTTTCTCTTAGAAGTGGCTCAGAATCTACAAGGTTGTATCTTCTCTGCAGTCCCCAGAGGAATTAAATAAATGGGGGGGAAATCAAAGTTATAACATCAAAGTGTCTCCCTCCTTTTTAAGGCCCTAAATCTCAGAAAAAGTTCAAGAAGCTGATGATGCACCGTATCAAATGGCAGGAACACAACAGCAAAAGAGATGGTAAGAGAGGCTTGACTTTTGAGTCTTGTGCTAGTTGTCATGGCTTTGTGCTTATTCCAGTGACGCAAAACTCTTTTACTATTAATTCTCATTTAGATCCAGATGGTGATGATGATACAAAGAGGAACAATAAGTGCTATTTGATTTGGGAGGTGAGTGTTCACATATCCTCCTTTCTGCTGCACGCTCAAGTTGTGTTACTAACATATATTGCAATTAATTTTGATTATAATTGTTTGTTTGGTGGTGTAATGATTCCTCTTCATTCTCCAGGGCACCACAAAAGAGCGAAGCTTTGGGGAGATGAAGTTCAAGCAGTGCCCCACAGAGAACATGGCCAGAGAACACTTCAAGAAACACGGCACAGAACACTATTGGGATCTAGCTCTCAGCAAGAGTGTGTTGGACAGCACAGATGACTGAAACCTGCCTGGAGAGCACGTAGTTTGAGTGAACGCCCCCTTCTATAAACACCCCAGACCCACAGCCTCACAGCCAGTCGGCCCTCACTGCTAACTAGCTGCTTTCAACTGCCGACACACGGACTTAATCAAGAAGAGACTTGAACGTAGAAAAGGAGGAACAATAAAAAACCTGTGGATGTTTTTTTTGCGAGAATGTGTGGCAGATCAGGACGTGTAGGACAGTGTGTGTGTATGCCTGCATCAGTGTTCATCTCTTCGGTGGTAGGCTATTCTGCCAGGTCTTGTGTTATTGACTAAGATCTGATAGATTGCACTGTGTGATGAAAATCACTTACCCAAGGCTTTACGCAATGTCAAGAAATGGTGTCAGATTATTGAGTAAACTTTTGTTATGAAATACCCCATGTACTCTAATAATAATCCCTGTTTGAGTCATGTAGTTAATAAAAACATCTCCATCAATGAATGACTGCACCACTATCGTGCTAACAGAGTAAACCTGGAAGGATTCCTGGGTAATGGTACATTATTGGCATAAGACTTACTGGAGTCATTACAGAAACATTTCACAGAATTGAAAGTTCCCGAATCCATTTTTTTTTTCTTCTTGAGAAACGAGCAAATATTTGACTTGCCGGTAGCTATATTTCTCTGTAACGTTACAGTCGGCCTTAAATAAACAACAAATTGAACCGACTTCTGTCCGTTTTTTCTTGCTCTGACATACGACATAAACTATTATGTCATTATAATCCGTGTTTTGCTGTGACTTGCATTTGTAAATACAGTTTTTTCCTAAACAAAATTATATATGGGGGCGTGTTTCTTTGCGTCAACTTTTTGTTAGCGCCTTCATCTGCATCAGCAGCGAGCGATCAGCAGAGAGTTGGAAAGATGGCGGCCGGTTCTGGGGCTGCAAGTGGCCACGGAGCTCGCAGCTCCAACTCTGCTCTGGAAGCGTCTTTGGACCGGCGGTTTCAAGGAGTATCCAACACTATGGAGTCAATACAGGGACTTTCAACCTGGTGCATTGAAAACAAGAAGCACCACGGCATTATCGTTCGCTTCTGGATGAAGTGGCTCAAGAAATGTGAGTAGCTCGCCACTGAGCCTAACCCGCTAGCTAGCTCACTTTAGCTAATTCAAATGCATTTCTGCGTTGACCGTGATCAGCGTGCAACACTCGGCTATAGTTTTGCGTGGCATGCAGGGCAATTAAGTGCACCACAAAACAATATTAATTCATTTCTAAAGTGAATTTCGAAATTTTAATCGACTGCGTATTTGAAAGGTTGGCGTTGGTAACGACACTTGAAAAGAGACGCTAATGCTAGCTAAGCTAACGCTAACGTTTCGCTGTTCGTGACGTTCGCACTGTTAGCTTTAGCAGTGTTTACAGTTGGGCCTCCCGGGGTTGTTGTCTGGATTGACCGATTATGCCTTTTCACACAGAATTGACATGCACTCCACTGCTTATCTCCAAGAAAGAAACTCTTGAGATAAAGGTGGTTATAACGTGTTTAGCTTGATTTAGTTACAGGTCCGTTTTAGTCGGTGCAGTGTAGTTTTTTCCGTATGCAAGTTAAGTTTCTGCCTGTCGGTTAATTGTCTATCATGCATGGTTGCTTATATGATGCAGTAGCATCACATTAGCCAATTTGTGTATATCCGAGTGGAACAAAGTAAAATACCAATTTCATATCTTTATATTGAGCATGACACGAGTAGAACAAGGTACAAGGAGAGACGCGCCAAGTTAAAACTGGGCCATATTGAATGTGGCATTGTTAATTATTTTGCACTTTACAGCAGCACCCTCAAAATATCTCCTCAAGCTTTGCCGACCACATGGTCTCAGATTGCTTTCTTTATCGCTGACTGTATTCATAAAATATCAATCTGGTTGCAGTCACACTGTTTAAGGAAATATCATTTTTATAACTATTAACTCATATTGACCAAGCAGGTTAGCACATTCAAGTAATTCAACTTGGTTGGTGGTCCTGGTTGGTTATGTCAAACTTAAAGAACAAAGCAGGAGTTTCGGATATATGAGCCTTTTCATAGAAGCACCACAAGTAAACTGTTACCAGATAGCCTCTGCAGACTAGTGTTACTGGAGTCTGACATGTGTTTGGCCTCATTTCTAATTCAAGGTTGCTGTACATTCCCTCAATAATCTGTTCAGAGCCATCCATATTTTTCTGCTTTATGTTGGAATTCACAGTTTGTCTGCATATCACTGGTAGGTGAGCCTATTGGCAACATTGTACCAGGTGATTATTATGATTACTGCATTGTTATATAGGTATTACAACACAGCATCGTTAACAAATGTCCTCCATATAGCTCTGGCTGGTGAGGTATTGTGAGTCCTGTATGCAGCATTTGAAAACTGCAGTGGTGATAAGAGGTCCAGTTTCACTCCAGGGATTAGATGTAATTCTAAAATGACCGTCCTCAATTTACACCTGTGCAGCATATAACTATACATATGAAGCTTCGCTTGGTTTTCATGGTCAAACATGGGTTCTTTGGAAGAGTAAATGATATTGAGGTTACACAGTGGTAAAACAACTGCTCTCACTTTTTTAGCTTGAGCTCTTAGACTACAATATCATCAGTTAATGGTTAGGTCTTCACTTGGTTGGTTTGTCAAATCACAGGTCATTTTGGCTGTTGCTTTGGTCTCCGTCCCCTGTAAGAATCTCCCTTCTTACCCATGAATGTCTGATGTTGCTGTTCTGAACTTATTCTGACCGGCTTTTATCGTCTTATTACTCCCAACAAAATGATGCATTTAGCGGTCTTATAACAGGTTACAGTAATGTGTATGGTCTCTAAGTTGTAGAAAGCAAGATTCCTAAACATTTGCTGTGAAATTATTGTCTTATAAGCCGACCTTGTTTCTGAAACCTGGCGTGATGAATGGTTCAGTAGAATTGCAGATTTCATCAACTTCTCAGCCAAGAGTGGGCAGAACAAGAAGGCAACAGAGCCACATTTGTTTTTTGGTAGTTTTATGTTGGTGCATGCAGGAATAAATGCAATGGATGTTGCCAATGCTTGATGAAGGCATACTTTATTATTTAAGCTTTTTATATTGTTTTCGGTAGAGCGAGAAAGTGGTAGAATTCTCAAACCAAATGTTAGAGACTTTTGCCTGTTGGCTGATCCCTCCAGGAATCTTTTTGGATTTACTCATGTATGTAGTTTGATTTGATGGCCTATTATCATGAAGCGACTCTCTAGAAGCTGTTATATATCAAATATTTGTTGTTGAAGTTTGTTTCAAGTAGGATTTAACAGATTTATAGGACGGCATTTGCTTGATGCCAGTTTGGATGATGAGACGTATGGAAGCCAATGTGTGTATTTGTAAAAAAATTATGATCACATAGGAAAACTTAAATGGAAACTTTGGTAGAAATGTACTGTACCCTGAACTCTGTGCTGCAGGTCTGCCAGGTCCTTTTAAAGGCCTCTGCAGTAACATTTGGAGATTTTACTTATTTATTAGGTAGTGTCTTGTTAAATGACCAGTGTCTCAGACAAATCATCACGCAGGCATTTTTTAAAATCCCACCTCCCCACATCGCTGCCCACAGAGCAATGCATGATAAAAGGTTATGCTGACAACACACAGTGAACTGCTGCGCGCTGGCTGAGCCATTGTTTTGTGATCGAAAGAAGTGCCAACTACCCAAGAAGCAATCTACCGACCATTTATTGCTGGCTGTAGGCAGTGACATGTTCGGTTCAATCTAAAAATATATAAAGTGGATGTATTTTGGGTGGGATAGGACTATTTCGTTCCCTGAAGAGATCCATTAGTTTGTATTAAAGTTAGTGTGGTATGTCAGTGTGGGGGGGTTCTTTAAAAATAAATGTATATACATTAAAACAATTATACAATCAATATAATATATTAATAATATACACATATATGAATTATATTTTATCTACCACTATTATAGCATTGATACTGCTGAAGAAAAACTCTGACTGACTGACATGTGATGTGCATTGTTTTTGGAAATATGACTCATGATATACAGTCTCTAAAAGAATATGATTAAACCTTCTCCCATGGTCTAGTGTTTAAAAAACAAATCGCATTATCGAAGCGTATCATGAATGTATCAAATCGGGAGATAAACCTGTCGTCCCAGCCTTAGTACATCACGTCATCTTTTATTTAATTCCAAAGTTGGGCTATATTGTATTAATAATAATTTACTATATTATTTGTGAATTCTAATGCAGTCTCTGGGATATTTGTAAAATAATTTTGTATATTAGAGGTTCACCAGTCTAAACTGTAGTATCAGAGCTTGGCAAATGAACTTGTTTAATTGGTACTTCATCAAGGCACTGCTATGTTTATTACATGGGATAATAAACATATTCCTGTGTTAGTTGAGAAATGTTACTTTCAGTGAGGATGATTAAAAATGCAGGATGCAACTTTATAAGGCACAGTATAGTTTCATGTGTAGTGTGTGTTGAGACAGCGTTTTGTTTTAGGATACAGTAAACGGAATTGACACTCATTCACATCGAACACATTTTCTTAAAGTTACAAAAATGATCAATGTAATTACTACCCGAATTTAATTCTTGGCATCAAACGATTCTTTTTATTGTACTTTGCGGTTGTGATGGATCTCAATCAAATAGGAGGTATATAAAAAGGGAGCAAAAATGTACTTTTGAAATATATATTTTATTTCTTTAATGCTGCGCTTTGAATGTGTGTCATATATTTGAAATTAAACTAGACTAAATCCTATATTGATTTGGTCTTAAAAGTATTAGCATTATTAACCCTTGTGCTACCTTGCGGGTCATATTGATCCAGTGGCCCAGTGTCTTCTCCACAATGTAGCACAAGGGTTAAGGGAAATCACCTTTTTTTTATAAACTTATCATAGAAAATGCACAACAGTAATACATTTTTAACTCATGTAGAACAATATTAAATTGATTGAATAGTAATTAATAATCACAATGTTGTGTTTTCATATGTAGTTTATATTAAATAAATCTGTCCATAGTTTTCTGTTCAAAAGGGACTTTGGAAAAATAGTGTACTTTGCTTTTTGCATGTTATTATCCCACTGACAGTCGGTTATTTAATGTTTAACTGATCATACATAGATGTCACGAACTAGTCTTAGCCAATCAGATATCAACTTATGGCAGGTCTAATACTTTAAATTTGTCCTTATTAAAATGTTTCATGCTGCCCGACATACATGTAAATGCTTAAATGTTGAATAGTCTGTGGATTTTTTCTAAACAAATAGGCTGATTCGAGTTAGAAATGCTTTTCATTCGTTTAAAAAATGTTTGTGGACTTTGCACTGGATGGTGATATGGAATTAGATTTAAGAAAAATTGTTTGTATACATATTGTAATTTGGTGTGTGTGTGTGTTGACCTCAAGCGGGGAGTCATCTGTAGTTCAAGGCTATATGGACACTCAAGGGGCTGTATGTACAAGTCATGACGTCACCCTCATTATTTAATGCATTATGGTGAAAGGGTTTAGCCCATGATATTACTGAATATTGCCATATTATTGTGGGTTTAAATATATTCCCATGTTTTAAAAATATGCATTTGTTTTAAAAGCCCCAGATTTTGACTTGTTGGGCTTAATGCTAATACTGATATTTAAAAGAAATTAAGTAAATATTTGAAAAACAATTTTAGCAAGGATCTCCGTGTGTTGTGAAGATTATATTTGCATATTGTATCTATGTTTACTTGAGTTTTTTTTTTTTATCTTGTGGAGCTGATGACCATTTCATTAAATGAACACACACACACACACACCTTTTTATTTTCTTGGTGAAAGAGCCTTGAATTTTAATAAGTAAGATAAAGCGTATATAAACAGCAGAGGAAGGCAGCAGTAACAGATGTAGCAATCCCAAGCGATGGCAACATCAGGAAGAAGGAACACGAGAAGCTTGAGAAATACCAAGGGCTGATAGAAGAACTAGAAAAGATGAAAGTGAACAGTCGGGCCTGTGGGGGGGGGGCGGGCGGGGGGGGGGGGCGGGGGGCGGGGGCGGGGGGGGGGGGGGGGGGGGGGGGGGTGGGGGGGGGGGGGGGCGGGGGGGGGGGGGGGGGGGGGGTGGGGGGGGGGGGGGGGGGGGGGGGGGGGCGGGGGGGGGGGGGGGGGGGGGGGGGGGGGGGGGGGGGGGGGGGGGGGGGGGGGGGGGGGGGGGGGGGGGGGG
>JAVQJL010047208.1:0-13246 GCA_036024295.1 Nannoperca obscura
AGAGGCTGGAATGTCAGTCGGCAGCATTGTCAGAGTTTAATTAGAGAGAATGTGAATGGGGGGGGGGGTGTGAATGTTTTCATAATCACTTTTCTCTGGGAATGCAACATTGTTTTTGAATCAGCTTTTGTTATTGTTTTATCCCGTCATTTTCATAGGTCCGCAAAATAATCCGGGTGTGCAAAGGCATCCTGGAGTACCTGACAGTGGCAGAGGTGGTGGAGTCTATGGAGGACTTGATCACATACACTAAGAACCTGGGGCCAGGTCAGTCTGCTGATACAGTAGTGACAAGATGACTCTGAGGAAATCTTGACTTGACAGTATCTCAGAGATTCGCTGTCTTGGTTGACAGATTCAGGGTGTATTTGCTGGAGTTAGCTTTTTTCTTTTTGCACTGTTAGCATTCACATGTGTTTGTTGCAGTGGTGAAGATAGAACTCATATTCTCTACAACAGTAATTCTTAAATGGAAAAATACAAGTTTAAAAATCCTGCATTCAAAGTTTAAACACATTGCGGAATTTGAAAACATCTAATGTTTAGTAATTCAAAGTATCAACATTCTGAAGAACTGTCTCCGTTACATTGTCAAATTATTTATGCTTTTAACAATCCCTCCAATTGAAGGGTTTTTATGTTTTCAGATTAGTTTAAGGATTACATGCTCCTCCACATGATGATTAAAAGCTCTTTAGAAAATTTCCAGCATTGTCATCAGGTCCTGACAAGTTTAGATTTAGGAAATCCAAGAGTTTTACTTTACTATAGCTCATATTTCATGATCCTTTCTCATGCTGAATGTATAATCTTAATCAGAAAATTAAAAAGTAACCAACATGACCCTCTGAAATGTCTTAAATGGAAATGCTCAAATACCCTTACAGTATGTAAAGTATGTTACTTGAGTAAATTCCTTTCCACCGGTTTGCTGCCTGTGTCCAGGGATGACAAAGATGGCAAAGATGATAGATGAGCGACAGCAGGAGCTGACGCACCAGGAGCACCGTGTGATGCTGGTGAACTCCATGAACACAGTCAAAGAGCTGCTGCCCATCCTCATCTCAGGTAATCACACTTCCTTTATGAAGGAGGGATTCCTTCACATCGCTTGTTCCTGTTTTTTCTTTTTTTATAAAGCAAATACTCCACACGAAGTATTTTTGAGTTGAAATATTGCATTGTTTATTGTGAGTTCTGTTTTCTTTTTCAGGTATCAAAATCTTTGTGACAACCAAGACATCTGGCAGCCAGGGTGTCGAGGAGGCCCTAAAGAACCGCAACTTCACTTTTGAGAAGATGAGCGCCGAGATAAACGAGATCATCAGAGTGCTGCAGCTTACATCCTGGGACGAGGATGCCTGGGCCAACAAGGCACGTACAATCAGTGACATGCTTTTACCTCTGTTTGTCTATGGCCATCAAAGTCACATGCACACAGTTATTCTAGCACGAGGAACAGGAGACTGCTTTGCTCTTTGAGTGTTTCAACTTTGTTTCTGTGCATTCTTTGTGGATCACAGCTGGAAGCAGTGTCTGTATGAACAAAAACAGAATTTTGTTGGCTACCCACTGTGCTCTCACGCACTCCCGGAATGCCTTTGGCAGGAGGCTGCAGACTGGAGAGATAATGAAGTGATGTTATTCTGATTTGGTATATTCTCTCTTTTTTTTTTCTTCTTAACAATGCATGCACTTTTCATTAGGATGACCTTATCAAGGTTGAAAGGAGGAGAAAATGCTTTTGCCATTCTTTTATGTTTTTCTGCCCTGCACGTTCTGCTTCTTTCCTGTCCCGACACTCTTCAAATGGCTCTTTCCTGTGCCACTTTTTTCTTTTGTTGACACTTTTTTTATTGCTCTCAGTTAGTATGTATGTCCAGTTCAACATTTGTATTTATGTCGTTCTTCCTTTCTTTTTACCGTTTCTTTCTCCCTTCACCCCCTGTAGAAGGTAAGCCGTACCTCTCTCGCCCCTTGGTTGTGCAGCAGCATGTCTGACAGATGTGTGTGCTGTCTGCTTTGTGGTGCCTTTGTTTGCTTCTCAGTAGTGAGGCAGTTGTGCAGTTAAAGAGAGTAAATTAGCAGGTACAATATTTCATCTGCTAATGGAATGGTGTTTTATTGAACAAGTGTTAAGCAGGTTGAATTGCTGAAATGTTGATCTATGCCGTATTTCTTTCCTCCTCTTTTTGAGTTTGTTTTGCTTCATAACATGACATTGTATCAACATGTGTGCGTCCTCCTCCTATGTCATTTAAACCTTGCTATATGCATATCCTCAACCTGTCTGATTATTGATTGACCTGACTTGTGCAGTATTGATCTCTTTACCTTGATGATAAGATCTTTCCTGATGTGTACTTGCATTTAACAGCCATAGGAGGAGAGCACATAGAAAACCTGATACATATTTTGTTGTATGAATGGCTAATTTTTAGTTTTAATCCAACAGATATGGCCTAGTTTGCTCACAAATCTTATTTCCCTGAACACTAAATGTGCCCTCTCACTTTACTCTATCCCTATTACTAATGCCAAGCACCACACCTTGTTTTAATTTTGAGTAATGCCATTCTGTGTTTGATTATAGGCTGTAATGAATGCGTGTTTGCGTTTTGATATATGAGTGCAAAGATCCAATATCTATCCGCCTCTCACTTTTTCACTCACATAAACAGGTGACTACTGACAGAACAGCTGTACAAGTCTGAACAGTAAACTAATACACCCACGCAGCTCTAGTGACATCACCTCACAACTTTTGAACTTCCTGTTTTTTTCCCCCCACACTTGTTCAGCTCTGCTTCCACACTTCAGTTATTCAGTTATTCAAACTAAATGCTTGTTGTTCTCTTTTATTTTGACAAAGGGATTATTGTGAGGGCTCAGACATTTTGGTATGAATATTTTTAAAACAAGCAGTGTTGTTTACTTTTATCTGGCATCATTTTCTATGAAAATCTTGCTGAACTCTGTGATGAAGATTCAGGCTGCATTATGAAGAATAGTGACTTGTGTTTCCTGAATTTCTATTATTGTACCGTGAAAAATAAGCTAATTTCACCACTTATTAATCCGCTCTGGTGCTTTGCGCCATGCCCTACAGGACTCTGCTTTGTTTTGCAGACTTGGACAATGAGTGGACTCATTGTCGAGTCAGCCGCTGTTGGACACATTGTTGTATTTCCATCCACTCTGATTGAGATACAATGGAGAGTCGTTTGGCTTTTATAACAAGACACACTCATTACTGAGAAAGAAATGTAAAAGAATGATTGAAACGGCATGCCCTACGTGGCTGTGATCTTGGTGATCTGCACACAGGGTTTGCTGTATGTTTCTTTTACTGGAATAACTAAACAGTGGTGTTTGATCACAACGCTGACTAGAACATGGAGTTTTTCTTGGCCATTTAATTCGGTCAAGAAAAACAGTGAATGAGGGAAAAATGCACTCCAAGCTCAGCTCCAATGAGTCACAACCTTACTTCTAAATAGGAATATAATTATATGAAAAACACATGTTAAGCTCATTTACACAGAATATACTATTTACAAGAATATGTCATAATTTATAGAGAGAACATGTATATGGAATGACTAAAGGCATTGATTGACTCCTTTTTTAGTTTTCTTTGGTTGCATCGATTCCCTTGAAGTTATTCATTTATTCTGTCTTTCAAACCCAAAGGACACAGAGGCCATGAAGAGGGCTCTAGGGCTTATCGACTCAAAGATGGCTCAGGCTAAGAACTGGCTGAGGGACCCAAACGCTCAACCAGGTAATAAACATGCATGTTCCTTATCTTCAACTATTCATTCTGCCACAAAGCACATCCTCAGGCTGACAATCTAGTTATCAGCCCGATAAATATGGTGACGTTATCGATGTGTCTGACATTGTGTTGTGCTTTTAGGGGACGCAGGCGAACAGGCCATCCGCCAGATCCTTGACGAAGCTGGGAAAGTTGGTGAACTGTGTGCCGGGAAGGAGCGCAGAGATATCCTGGGCACAGCGAAGACCCTGGGCCAGATGACTGACCAGGTGTCTGAGATGAGGGCCAGGTACGCTGACTAAACACCACAAAAGACATTGCTTTGTGTGTTTGTGTTGCAACTATAGCAAGATAATTCCCTTAATATTCCATGCAGCCCATGACTCCTTCATTAGATAATCTAATGTTCTGTTACTGCATGCTTCCTAGATTCTGTTATCAAATTTTCATTGGATATTTTTATTGATAAATGCTTCTTTTGTACTGTTGTTGAAGTGTAGGGAGAGTAAGGCAGTAAGCATATTATAGGGGATTATAGTGTGTAAGAGTGGAAGTGATATCCTTCTGATATGAAAGCTGATTTTGTCACCATGGACCCCGAGTCACGCTACATTAAAAGCAGCTGTCTGGTATTAATCCATAATCTACTTAAACCTCTGGTTGAGTTACTCTTTGAAAACCTCTGAGCTTTAACTGGAAATAGAGGCATTAAGTAAGGAAATACTTAAACAGGAGGACCACAAGGCTTGAGCATTTAAGTAAACAAACAAAGAAATGTGCGTGTGTGGGCTTTTTAAAGAGCATAGCAATGCTGCAGTTTATGGTATCCATGTGTTTTCTCCTCGCCAGAGGTCAAGGTGCGTCCCCCGCCGCTATGCAGAAGGCACAACAGGTTTCTCAGGGGCTTGATGTGCTAACTGGCAAGGTGGGAAATGCTGCTCGCAAGCTGGAGGCCATGACTAACTCCAAGCAGGCCATCGCCAAAAGGATTGATGCCGCACAGGTGAGTCATTAACCCAGTTTGACTTACAAAACATGGATTTAAAGCTCTAAATGCAAGTATTTAAGGGTGTTTTGTGTTTTCTTGCCCATGTAGAACTGGCTGGCAGACCCTAATGGTGGCCCAGAGGGAGAAGAGAATATCAAGGCCCTGCTCACTGAGGCCAAAAAGATTGCAGACATGTGTGAGGACCCCAAAGAAAGAGATGACATCTTGCGCTCTATTGGGGAGATCGTTGGCATGACTGCCAAGCTGTCCGATCTCAGAAGACAGTAAGTTTCTGACCTCTGGAAATATTACATCATTTTATTTTGGGTTTGTTTTTGTTTTTTGAGTCTGAGCCCAACTTTGATCGCCTCTTATTCATAACCCACTGGTCTGCTGTTACACTTTAATACAGTTGTTGCTTTCAATATTTTTCTCAATTCAGTACTTTCAAACTACATCTGTTGACCACTGTTTGTTTTAAATTATGCAGGAACATTTGAGAAATCAAAGATTCAGTAATGGTTATCATCTAGGGCTTGAAAGTTATTCTTTGCCCATTGAGGTAGTTTATCTCTGAAATTTTACATTTTACTGGAACTGTTCTCATTCCACCGTGAACCTTTTTATTTCCTTTTTTTTACTAAATTGTCTGTGTTAAAGCACTTGTCATCAAATTGATTGATAGGTGTTTGCACTCTAACTTTTTTTTGCCGTTTTTAATTCCTTATAGGGGTAGAGGTGACACTCCTGAGGCCAGAGCTTTGGCTAAACAGATCGCCACAGCTCTGCAGAACCTGCAGTCCAAGACCAACAAAGCTGTGGCCAACAGCAGGCCTGCAAAGGCAGCTGTTCACTTGGAAGGAAAGATTGAGCAGGCGCAGCGATGGATTGACAATCCCACTGTGGATGACAGCGGTGTGGGTAAGTCTGGCTCCCATCCTCCCCAACTTCCTCCCCTCTCTACCGTTGTCTCCCACTCCTTCACATTCCTTCCACTGCTCCTGTGGCTAAATTGCAGACCAGACACTTTGTGTACATGTCGCTTTCTACTCTACTCGACATTCCACAATGCTCTCCCAACACACACTCGTTGGTTTTGGCTCGTCTCCTCTCAAACCTGGACATCGTCTTACATGTTTACAATAGAGCTGTAGGCCGGCTGCTCTAAGTGATTGGTTTACACAGTATGACTGAGGCGAGACTTACCTCAAAGAAACAAGATGAAATAATATAGGAGATGCCCAGGGTTTCTTTCCCTTCTGGTGTTCATGCAAGCACCCAGTAAAACTACTCAACATTTAATGGGCAGCTATTTACAGGAGGAAGCTCAACTGTGGCATTAACAGGCACACTTTACAGTTAACTAGTGCTGAAATATTCACACTTTTCATTATAAATTGTATATCTTTGCGTTTTGAGTGTATAAAACAAGAGAGATGTGCATTTTTCTTTTAGTTCACAAGTTTGCTAATGTTGATGCACCCAGAGGTAATGACCGAATTAGCAGTTAACTATCAGAATGTTGTTTTTGTGAATCATTATCTGTGAATTGTCTGTATGTGCTTAGGCCAGGCAGCCATCCGCGGCCTGGTGGCAGAGGGCCGTAGGCTGGCCAACGCTCTGCCAGGCCCCTACAGGCAGGAGATGCTGGGTAAGTGTGAGCAGGTGGAGCAGCTCATGGCCCAGCTGGCCGACCTGGCTGCCCGCGGTGAAGGGGACTCCCCTCAGGCACGTGCTGTGGCTCAGCAGCTCCAGGAGGCTTTGAAAGTAAGACGGCTCACACTCCACAGTCACTCTCATTCAGACCTGTAGCTTCACTGTGATAGATCAGGATTCATACACAGAGAAAGAGAAACAACCCCCTCTGCTGGTTCTAAGTCAAAATTAATTAGAAGTATTAGTGATATGATGTAAGTATCAACAGTACAGTACTCTGTGAAGAATGTACCCTAACAGTGTTTAATTATTAAGACAGTAAAGCATTAAAAGTACAATAACAAAATGTTATTTTTCAATGACCAAAATTGCAATCTTGAGTTGAAAGATTACACACTACAAGCTGAGAAACAAGTTTTTTAATGGTTCCATAAAAATCTGCATATTTTTAGAAGCCGTATTTTGAGTTTATGTTGTCCAAACTGATCGAAGCTCAAACTGATCCTGATGTAACACATCAGCATCTGTAATCTCAGTGAGCCGCCATGAGTGTGCTGTGTAACATCGGTTTGTCCTCCTCCCAGGACCTAAAAGGGAAGATGCAAGAGGCGATGACTCAGGAGGTGTCCGACATCTTCAGTGACACCACCACCCCCATCAAGTTACTGGCAGTGGCTGCTACCGCCCCTCTGGACGCCCCCAACAGAGATGAGGTCAGTGGTACACTCTTATATTTATCTTTATTGGCAGGGTGTTGTATTATTTCTAACAACCCTTTTTGGATTATTGTTTTATTTGATCATGTGTAGGTCTTTGACGACAGGGCTGCCAATTTTGAGAACCACGCCAATAAGCTTGGCACCACAGCAGAGAAGGCTGCTGCTGTCGGCACTGCCAACAAGAGCACAGTTGAGGGAATCCAGGCTGCCGTCAAGTCAACAAGAGACTTAACACCACAAGTATGTCACGGTTCAGTGTTTATATTTCTTTCCGTTTGGTTCTGCATCACAAGTCACAGAGCTTAAGTGTTTCTCGCTTCTTGAGCCAAGTCTTTAGCAATTGTCGTCGTTGGATTGACAATTAATGGCTTTGATTGTTTTTTTTTTAGGTGGTATCTGCTGCTCGTATTCTGCTGAGAAATCCCGGCAACCAAGCTGCGTATGAACATTTTGAAACCATGAAGAATCAGTGGATTGACAATGTGGAGAAAATGACAGGTAAGGTGCTATAAAGGTGCTGTAAATTCCCTGATAACAGGTGATCCATATTTTATATATTAACACATTATGGATGTTTAGGTTTAGTGGACGAGGCCATCGATACCAAATCTCTGCTGGATGCCTCAGAGGAGGCCATCAAGAAGGACCTGGATAAGTGCCGAGTGGCCATGGGCAACCACCAACCCCAGATGCTGGTCGCCGGCGCCACCAGCATCGCCCGCAGAGCCAACCGAATCCTCCTGGTGGCAAAGCGAGAGGTGGAGAACTCTGAGGACCCTAAATTCAGGGAGATGGTGAAGGCTGCATCCGATGAACTGAGCAAGACAATTTCTCCTATGGTGATGGGCGCTAAGGCGGTTGCTGGAAATATCCAGGATCCAAGTAAGTTGATGTTGCCAACAGGATTTTAGGATTATGTTTTACGCGTACGTGGAACCTTCTGATTAAGTGATGAACATGTTTGTTTTGTGATTACCAGGTCTTCAGAAGGGCTTTCTGGACTCAGGTTATAAAATTCTTGGTGCTGTGGCAAAGGTCAGGGAGGCCTTCCAGCCCCAGGAGCCAGACTTCCCACCACCACCTCCTGAACTGGATCAGCTTAACGTAAGTCCTCAGATAAGCACAACTTTGAATTTGGCAAATCATCTGAAGATGCTTTGGTTTAGTGTCCAAAATTACTTGTCTTTAAACTGCCAAACCATAATTACTTTAACTTGTGCTTGTAGCTTAACGATGAGGCGGCACCACCCAAACCTCCTCTTCCTGAGGGTGAGGTTCCTCCCCCAAGGCCTCCTCCCCCGGAGGAGAAAGATGAAGAGTTCCCTGAGCAGAAGGCTGGTGATGTGGTTAACGAGCCAATGATGGTGGCTGCCAGGCAGCTCCACGATGAAGCCCGCAAGTGGTCCAGCAAAGTAAGTGAACATCATTATCACAGTAATGGACTTTTACTTTGAAATCCCTTGCTTTCGGATTGATTATGTTTCTGTTGTACCTCATAGGGAAATGACATCATTGGTGCTGCCAAACGAATGGCCTTGCTCATGGCTGAGATGTCCCGTCTGGTACGTGGAGGCAGCGGAAACAAGCGCGCCCTCATCCAGTGCGCCAAGGACATCGCTAAGGCTTCTGATGAAGTCACACGGCTGGCCAAGGAGGTGGCCAAGCAGTGCACTGACAAGCGTATTCGGACCAACCTGCTCCAGGTCCGTTCAGACGTCTGTCAGAAAGTTTTGTTGTGACTTTTTCTGTGAAAAGACTTTATTGTTTTGGTATCTAATCTTTTGACCTCACGGGACTTTCTGACCTTGTTTCAGGTGTGCGAGCGCATTCCCACCATCAGCACTCAGCTCAAAATCCTGTCCACTGTGAAGGCCACCATGTTGGGTCGTACCAACATCAGTGAAGAGGAGTCAGAGCAGGTGAGCAGTCTTTTTGTATGAGTGTTGGATCACAAATTTCACATTTTTTTCCTAAGATAGCCTTTGAAAAGGGATTATTCCAGTCTCCCTCATCACTGTATCTCTTTTAATGTTTTCTTTGGCAGGCGACTGAGATGTTGGTCCACAATGCTCAGAACCTGATGCAGTCTGTGAAGGAGACGGTCAGAGAGGCTGAGGCAGCTTCCATTAAGATCCGAACAGATGCAGGTTTTACTCTTCACTGGGTCAGAAAGACCCCCTGGTACCAGTAAGAGAAGGGCTGTTCCTCTGCTTCATGCTGGTTCTATCCAGCCGTCCAGGAGGACATTGAATGGACAGATATATACTTTATCAGAGCTATGATATCAGTGCCCCTCACCCTAATATGGGCAACGTTTCTCTATTAGTCCCATTTCCTGTCTGTAACAGTTTCTGTACTGGTAGAATGTAAACGATGGGACTATCAGTGCGAGTTATGGGTTATATTTTTACTCTTTTTTTTTTTTTTTTTCTTCTAAAGTGTGTAAAAATTTGCTTTAAAGCATATTTGACAAATCCCAGGAATATATACGTTTTGATTAGAGGTTGGATCATATATTCCAATGTTGTTTTTGGCCTCTTCTAGACACAAACCTTAAGTTAAATTGAGAACTAGATTTTCTGAAGAGACATTTTATATCTTTGTACTGATCATTTTAATATCATTGTCAGCATTGCTAGAATAAGCACATGAACTTGAGTTGTTACAAATACATTATAGGGCTATGCTTAGCACATACAAAATATATTCAGTGATATTATGCCTGTTTACACTATTCTATATTATCACAAGTGAAAGAGAAACACTGTTCATTAATTTACATATTGTAGAGCAATTGCAGCAATCTTTATTTTCTTAAAAGTTCTGCCAAAGACATTCTGCCATGATATTTGAAAGAATAGGTGTCTTTCATTGGTCAGCAATATATATTTTTAGTTTTTTATTTTATTATTATTATTTTTTTAGATAAGCTAATTAAAAAAGTAACCAAGTGTTACCAACAGCAGGTAATGATGGAGACTGCTTGTAAGCTTACTTTCGACTCATCCAATTCTTTCTAGAAGTTTTATGTTTCACATGTTGCATTGAGATTACATGTAAGAAACAGGCTTGTGCTTTAGTATGAGGCCTAATAGCCAAAAAAATATAACTCTGATTTTCATAGAAAGCTAACAAAGCTTAGTCCTCTTTAAAGAGGCTCGTCTTTACTGCTGTTTTTTTCTTCTTCTAAACACTGCACACAGTTGTACGCCTCATGTTGTCTTGTTGTGCACAATCCGTTTTTGTGATATATGTATTGCACACTTCTCCTAGGTAGTCAAGGGAATAACCAGAGTTTAGAGATGAAGCACAGTGTCATCTGCAGCTGGTGAAATCTTCATTTTATGTTATCGCATTTGTCTCAATATCTTGATACACTAAACATAACTGGCCACTGTTTGTGGCAACTGTAGTATTGACAATAATATGATAGTAATATTTTGAAATGTCTGAAGACCGCTGGCGCGATTGTATCTTTTTAAGTATCTCATACCAACTGATGTGCCTTGTGAAAGAAACTTGACTTGCAATTGATACAGTTTTCATTTCTAGATGTTTTGTATCATTTGTACAAGGTGATGGTGTGGATGTTTTTCAAAACACTTGTTGTACATGGTTCTTCTATAAAGTTACATCCGCTTCATAACTTTTACTTTCAATTCAAATTATGCTCTATGCAAACCCTGAGAAGGTTTGTCTAAAAACATATATTAAAATTATGCAATTTAGTTGGGCTTAAATAAGCCCAAATAACATTTTGCTAAGGCATTGTTCACAATTTTGTAATAAAGCATTTTATAGCACTTTGACGCGTGTTTGCGCTATCATTTCTGTTTTCATATATGCTTCGCAATGTTTGTATTGTGAGGAAGTCGAAGCTCTTGTTAGAACTTGAATTGTTCCAAAAGCGTTGTCTTTTTTTGGAAAGGTTTTACCAGAGACTTCCTCCCATTTATCTTTCTAAAAACGTGTTCCTGTGGGTCAGCAGTTATGTGACGAGGCCCGCTTCATAAGTAAAAATAATGACGATGAAAACAGGTATTTAATATGAACTATATGCCTATATTTATTATGAGAGGCTAACAGGCAGGACGACAGACACGGTGGTAAAAAGTTCGAACAGTGGTGCGGGAAGAGTAAAACCAGGAGCAGGCTGAGTAGGTAGATGGCAAACAAGCAGGTGGCAAGCTTTTTGTAGCAGGAAACGGTCGTTAAACAGGCAGCAAGGAGCGTTAACTACAGCCGGGGTCAACGTACTGGTAGACCGCACGCGCTGCCGCTGAGTGGAGAGCAGGACCAGCTACATGAAGGCGGGAGAGGTGATTAGTGGATGTGCCACAGCTGCGCAGGTGAGAAGCGGGAGCCCCCCCACACACACAGAGACAGGACACAAGGAGAGCAGCCACAACCATGATATTATACTGTGTATGTAAAATAATACAGAATAGTTGAATATACTGTATCTCTGACCTTTAATGGACCTCTGCTGCACCACCTGGATCAGCCTGCAGGTATCGTGCGTCATGTAAAGGCCCAACTTGTTGTCATTCCACAGCCAAAACAGATTTCAATGTTCCCGAAGTTGCATTAAACATGGCTGAATTATCCCACTATGGGGTTCTGGGACAAAAACAAGCTGTTTGGTCCCTACTGACCCCTTGTTCTTTGCATTCTGTCACTGTCAAGTAGGCCTACCCATTAAGTACAGTTCACATACCAGCTTAGATTTGGCCTAGAGCCCCTGAAACCAACCCAATTATCCGTTGGCTTTGTCCATTACACATTTATTAAGAAATATCATGTACCATGTAAATTTTGACATAGGGCCCACTTACATGAGAGTTCACAATGAAGGAGATGATGTGCTTGAGGGGTGCAAACTAATTTGCACTCTATTAAATTACTGTAAACCTATCGACAGGTAAAGACAGGGTCATCTGGGACCTTATCCAGCCTTAAAGTCTGATCCTGTGTCAGTGGTGCATAAACTGAGCTGAGGTGTGTATTTTTACTTAACTATGATAAAATTTAGGAATATAAATCTCTAGTATTACATTGATGCCACAATATCCCATACATTATGTAGAGTACGTTGGTAATATACAGTATCTTGAACTCAGCAACATACCGCACTAAATAGGTCCATTTTTGTCTCCTGTGACTGTGAATATAATCTAGGGTAAACAGGTGAAAGAGAAAGCACCGCGATAACGCGAGGTAGATAACTATACTTCTACCTCCTCTGTATGTGTGTCAAATGCACATTGGCTTGGCTCAGGAGAAAATAACTAGCTAATACTAATCCTTCCCTGAACAAAAACCATTAATTTTCTGTGTAGGTTGCATGCTGTTGACCAATTCTTTCCACCATCATCTGTGGGGAAGGAAGCCGCAGCCTCTTACTCTTCCCCAGCAGTGAGCAGTGGCTTCCCCGGCTCCACGGCGTCAACACAACCGTTGGTGATTAAACAAAAATGTCGGACGAAGAACCAAACGTGTCGACAGGGAGGAAAACAGTGTTCAGGTAATAAACCGACAGTATTTGTGTTGTCTGAAGCGAGATGCTCTGCGTTAGTTAGCCGCCGTAGCTAGCTGTTAATTCATGCTAACGTCCCTGGTGTTGTGGTAAACTGTCAGCAGGAGGTGCGGGGTGATAAGGCGCTAAGCAGTTTGAACCTATGAACGTTACATTAAGTATTCAGGTAAACGTCTGTTAGCATTCAGACACGGAGTGTTTAGTCATAACGATGCTAACCACGGCTAGCAGGAGAGGGTGGGTTCATCACATGACTGGGAGACAAGAATTGTAGCTACATTTATCCAACCTGTGATTATTCTTGAAAAAAAAGATATAATAATATCGTCAAAATCGTCATATTTGGTATGAAAACAGCGGGAAATATCTTGTTTTTAATACCAAAACTGATAGCAAACTTTAACGTCAGCTAAGAAGTTAAACAGCAGTGATGCTGTCAGTGAGGAATTAAAAAAAAAAAAATATATATACACTACCGTTCAAAAGTTTGGGGTCACCCAAACAATTTTGTGTTTTCCATGAAAAGTCACACTTATTCACCACCATACGTTGTGAAATGAATAGAAAAT
>JAVQJL010047210.1:0-10087 GCA_036024295.1 Nannoperca obscura
TGTGTGTGTGTGTGTGTGTGTGTGTGTGTGTGTGTGTGGTGTGTGTGCGTGAAGGGAGCGGAGAAGCCAGTGCAGATGCAGACCCCCCCCCCCCATGTCTCTCTCTCTCTCCAAGCACAGGGGCCTATCGCAGTTGCCTTGGTGACGCTGGCTGGCAGCCGATAGGAAAAGGAAAAGAGGCTGGCAAATGGAAAATGTCAATTACTGCTGAAGATATGCAGATCTGAGTGAGAGACTGCCGCAGAGAGAAAGAGCAGGGGAAGAGGAAGAAGAGAAGAAGGAAAAGAGGATGAGGGAGTGGATAAGGGAGTGAAGGAGGGGTGGGAAGAAAACCAACAAAAAATAGGTGTGGTGTCAGGCTGCAGCAGGAAAGAAACAGAGAAAGACAGAGACAAGGATAGAGAGAGACAGGGAGAGGGAGAGAGGTTTACGGCCAAATATGGGGGGGGGTCAAAGGAAGGGAAGGTATGGCACCAGTGTGTTAATGCAGGAGATGAGCGGCTGAATTGAATGCTGGCTGCTGACAGAGAACGTCTGTCCACATCTATTATAACACCTTTCCCTTTCTGATGTAGAGCCTAGGTACCCGGTTGTGTTTATTATTCCTCTCTTTCGCCCTGTCGCTCTCTTTCTCTCTCTCTCTCTCTCCCAGGCTATCTTCCATCCACAACTTCAGCACCAGCCTCTACCTCTAACTGGCAATTTGATTAAGCCTGGGAGATAAGGTCGCACAGGAGAGGAGAGCAGAGCGAGGGGGAGAACACTAGAAAGAGTTAGATCCATTCTGGCGTAATCACAGCATTGATCTCCTAAGCATGTGGCCAGTGTAGATTATGGGACTGAGTTAGGTCCATCATGGGCTTTGGAGTCTAAGATAAGTGTATATATATATGTGTGTGTGTGTGTGTGTGTGTCTGCCTGTGTGTATACATTTGAATCCAGTGCAGTTAATTGTGCATGCATATCCTGCTTGGTGCATATGTGTCCATCCTATTGGCATGTATGCTTCTGTAAGGTGTGTGTATAATGATGTTTGTGTGCACTTCACGCTACGAGTATATCCTATTTGAGTGTGGATCACTAGACCTAAGTTGAATTAATGTGTCCCTACCCCCATTCCAATTTCCATCAGAGGTCTCTTGACCCTCCCACTCTGCAGACACATAATGGTCCATTTGGGGTTTAGCAGCAGGCATTACCAGAGAGCGCAGAGACAGTGAGCTAGACTGTATTTCCATAAGACTGGGACACGGAGGCCCTCCTATACATATATTACCCCCTTTGTGTCTGAGGGGTCTCATGTGAGCTTGTTTACTACACCAATGCATGTGCAGAGTCAAGCGTGCACACACACACACACACACACACATAAATGCAAAGACACACAAGACAGGATACATATGCAACAAACACACATATATGCTCACACATCAATACAGACATGCACACACAGATATGACAGTTATAATGGGACCTACACTGCAGCCTGACTTTTACTCACGCTGATAATCTCTAAAGGGAGCACCCCACCTTTGCTGTCACACTGTCACTGTACAGTCACTCACAAACATTTGTGGTCTCTAATGCATTTGCTTGACTTTGATGCATTGAAGTTTTTTATGTTTTGCATTTAAAAAAATGTTCTCTCCCAAACACACCTTGCAGTGTGTTGCTCACCTTCCTAATAGACCCTTCACACAGCAGACATTTTGGCTTGTCATAGCAGGCAAAGCACAAGTGTAATTGATAACATTAAAACTGACTGCACACTCCATTTAGGTGAGTCAGTACTAAGGTCCTGGTTTTGAGAATGTGGGCTCACTAGCATGTCTTACCGGGAGACTTTGAACGAGAGTAATTATACATACATTACATAGGTTTAAGGCCTTAAGAAAACAGCGTCAATGATAAAAATCAGTAAAAGTTAATAATAATGACAACGTTTTGATCCTACTTGGATCTTTGTTAGGTCACAATTACAGAATGAACGAAGATCCAAGTAGGATCGAAATGCTGTCATTATTAAACTTTTATGGCATGGAGTAGGTGTACAGGCGTCAATACTGGGAGACTTTGCTATAGTTAACAACATTGGTTTCAGTTCTGCTTTCCTTCTGTGACAAGTTAAAATGTCTGCTGTAAAAAAGGGCTATTGAAATCCATTGGTGCCACTAATGGCAAGGTTGTTGGGGTGACAATGAAAAAATGAAAAGACTCACTCCAAAACCCAGCTCTGAATTTATTTATAAAGAGAAGAATGCTACCTGGCGTTCATTGTTCAGCATAGTTATAAGTGATTACCAATTTTTGATAATTTTAGGCTCTCATTGCTTTGCAATGGATTCTAATTAGCACCAATTCCATTTATATTTTATCAAATTATTCATTTTAATGCTAAAATGTATTTTGTAGTAGTAGGTGGAACTTCAGCTGGGTGATTCAACTATATTAATTTACCCCAGTAGTATTTTTGATGGATTCATTTCATTGAAATCAAAGGTTTCATTTGTAATAGGGAAACAATTTTCCGTTTGACTTCAGTTGTATATCTTCAGTTTTATGGAGTGCCTCTAATAGACACAAATTGTCAGTACGAGCTTCAATTGCCATAAACTATTAGGGCTGGACTGTTATCATCATATCATTTGATCATGAGTACGCAAGACCCTGAGAGCACCTTAATGAACACAGCACTAGGCTTACTCACATCAAACACAATGTGAATCTCTGTCGTTCCCAACACACACACACACAGACACACATACACTGTACGCACACTGCACATCACACTCTCTACTCTACAAATATCAGCAAACAGCTGACATTGCTCTCTGTTGACCCACTTCCGATGGTATCATCTTCAAAGAGAGGGGGGGAAATAGAATGGAAAGGAAAACGAAAAGAAAAGGGGCGAGACAGGATTAAATAGAAGAAAAGGAAGTAATTGACCGGTGTTCCTTTATCTGAGGAAGTGCGAGGCGCTGGTGCTGTGTAGGTAGGTATAGGTTGGGTTTGCCCAGAGGCAAAAATGCTCATTTACAATTTACAGGCTGCTGCTGTTTGAAGCCAGCCACAGTCTTCATTTGGGATTCACACACGCCTGCCCGTGGCAGATGGCTATTTCATCATCATCACACAAGCTTACGCGCAAACCCACGAATACACACTAATACAAAGTAGCTGGCAAGCTGATGAAGTAAGGTGGCATCTGTGTGTGTGTGTGTGTTTATGTGCATGTATATGTGTGTGCTCGTGGTTTGGGGACTCCAAAGTATCATTATTTCAGCATAATTGGCTGACAGGAGCATTTGGAGTTAATTGGTTGGCTGACAGTGTAAACCCAAGGGCCTATGAGTATTGTAGTACGGATAATGCAGACATTCTGCTTGGTCACACAGCCTGACTGAGACGATTATCTGAATGCTTGAACAAATTTATCAGTGGCTATTTTCTCCTTGTGAATTATACTTTGTTTTGAGTTCTTTAGACTTTAGACCTTTAGTTTAGATCTAGATTTAGCTGCTTAAGACAATTTTCAGTGTGTATGTGCATTACAGTTACTCCTCCCTTTAGATAAATGTATGTATATAATATATTTGGTAAATTTCAATTTTATTTTCTATGGTTTGGGCAGCCAGTTATTTGACAAATAACTGTATATTTCTTTACTGTGCCTGTTCAGTAGTATTTGTGCACTCCCTTGATGGAGGATTGATGTTTAATGTGAGATATCTTTTTTAGCGAGCACAGTTGGTCGGGGTCAACAGCAGAGCAAATCCGCTCTCAGAAATCAAAGAAAAGAAAGTCTTGAATTGAACTGTGCCCCTGAGGCAAACTTCCAATCTGGTAGAGCAGTAGCTACTGTATGAGAGATGCTGCCACCTACAGCAGAAATGTACCATGCCTGTGCCTGGTAATGAATTCAGCTCAACACAGAGCAGCAGAGAAAGAGCCTCCGGCAAATACGAACAGTGGTTCCCAAATCTGCTGAAATAAACCTCAATCATACGCTACTTAGGCTGACTGACAGTCAGTCAAAACAGAGGCGTGAGTCACCAGATTAAAAGGGGAAATAGAGTTGAAGAAGGTGAAATTGGAAGAGTCACTTATTTAGTGGGTCGTTCCACATAAAATCCTAACAATTGTAAAATTTCCCATCAGCTAACATTTGTCCAGCAGAATTATGGCACTCCACAGAAGAAGATGGACTTCATTGGTGGATAATTCACTGGAGAGGAACTTTAATTTAACAAAATAGTTACAGCCGTCTGCAGTAATAAGCACATGCTTTTCTTTGAGTTAATTTAAGAGAAAGACTAACATTTTAAGTTTGTTCAGTTCACACTCCGAAAAGAGAGTGTGTGTGTGTTTATGTGCCTTTGAGACAAAGGCAATGACAGAAAGATAGACTGCTGAAAGAAACAAAATGGACTTGTGATGGGTATTTGTGTGTGTGTGTGTGTGTGTGTGTGTGTGTGTGTGTGTGTGCGTCTGCATGATTGTGTCCAGTGCCAAGAAAGGCAGTAAATAAATCACCCGGCCCGAATGTGAGATATTACCTCGAGGCAAAACAAAAGGACAAAGCAGACACGGCGACCAGCAAAAGGTCAAGGGGAAACAAGGAGGAGAGGCACTGGAAAAGGTCGGCTGGCACCAGTAAAAATGAGCTAGATGTGAACAAAATAATGTGGTGGAGTCAGGGACAGCATGTTCTCTAACCTTAGTGCAAGGACTGGGAAAGGAGGGTTGCTGATGCCTGATGAAAAGAATGAGCGAATTGATGAGGGCTCAGTAAGGATTTGCAATAAAAGTGTGCAGCCGTCATGTTTCTTCCATGTATGTGTGTATTCTCTTTTTTTCCTTAGTTTTTTTGGTCCTGCCGAAAACCAGATTGAGCTTCATCTTGTGTGTTTCTGCATGTGTGAAAGAGAGAGTTTAAATGAAATGAAGAATGAGTGCAACAGAGAAAAGGGTTTATTTTTTATATAAATATGAGTAACAGTGAGTAGTAGATAGCCAGACATTGCCAACACAGATAACAATAACTCCCACAACAGCGCACGTGTTGTGTTGCATAAATGATAATGCAATGGATGCACACAGGACACTAATGACATTAAATCATAAACACCCCCTTAAATTAATCTATCACCTTCATGCTATTCCTAACACACACACACAACGATTTAAAAGCTAACTCAGAACGTGATGTACATCATTATGATTATGACTGTCATAATTACAAGCGCCATTATCACTCTCATTATTAATAGCAATGACACTATTATTAGCCTGTCTGCTGGTGTGCTACTTAGTCTGCAAGCTTATTACTGTGTCTGACTGTCCAGGCATGGTGCCGGTCCACAGCTCCAAGGTCAGAAACCTTCTCCTCCTCTCGTCAAGGGGCTCTCACACTTACTTAATCCTGCCACTCATAATCTCCTTTAATCTCGTAAATGATAGTGAAAGCGTTAATTCTCTCTCACGCAATTTATTAGTATGTGTTTGTTCTACAGAGACCCAGTAGAGCATTATTGTCATGGTTAATCCAATTAGTGTTGAAGTGTCTAGCTGGGCCTAAGGGGAAGAGGAGTGGAGGGATGTGGGGCAGGTGAGGTAGTGGAGGCGTGCAGGAAGATGGTGCACCCTGCTGTGGGGAGAGCGCATTAGGGAGACTCCCTTCCTGCGCACGGTGCCTTTTTATCACCGCTGTCATGGCCTTAAAATTGGTGTGCGATCTCAGGAGAGAGCGAAGATAGTGAGCATCACTCTCTCTGTCTCTCTCTCTCCGTGTGTGTTATTGTTTACACAGCTGAGGTGATGTGATGATGAGGTTATGGTGCATTTCACTTTGGTCATCATCCTCACCCACGTCGTGCGTTTTTTTGGCATCACTGTATCAATCAGAGGACTGATACTTGGCTGGGATGTGAAGCTGTTTTCCCAGTGAACCTGGTCTGTTTGAGCATCATAAAAATGTAAAGACAAAAGAGACGACTTGCTAAGCTGCTTCCATTCTGCACAATGACTAACTTTCCTGTGTTCATTAGGGCATAGAGCAAATCATTTCCAGGTCTTAACAAAAGGCTTTAACGTAACGCAGGGAGATTAATACTCTTATCCCACAGAATATAAGTCCCTGAAAATATGTTTGCATGGGACAATTACCAATGAAATAGGCGTACGTATTTTTTAAAAGGAGCTAATCTGTTTAAATTGATTTTCACATGGATTTGTGTCACTCAGTTTCCAAAAGTGGTGGTGTTTTCTGCTGCAAGAAGACGCCAAGGTCCTCTTGCTGTGAGCACAAATCAGAAGTTGCTACCAGTGATAGAAAGTAAATTAAGAGAGCACATATTAGCTGCTTATGAACTATAGCGTGTTTGTGCAGAACATGATATTTTTAAAATCTGACTTCTACCTGTAGTTTTTTATTGTTAAAAAAAGGCAAAAAAAGAAAAAGAAATATCAGATTTCACCCTTTTTAAAGATTAAAGATTCAAAATAAACACTAATACATTTCAAAATGTTGAAAAATGTAAATAGAAAAAATTATGATCCCACTATACAGTGAATACACACAGAAGGCTTTAAGACGTGATATGCATGATCATTAGTTTTTAAATGGAATGATCTTCATTAGTGAAAACAAAAAATGGCTCCCATGTGCATTATGAGCTTCACTGAATTCTGCAGTGGTTGTATAAAACTGCTTCCACTGATTACTCACATAAACACAAAGTGTTTGCAAAACTTGTGACACCAATTATAACCGAAGCTTTAATTAAAGGAGCCAGGAATCATCCACAGGGGACAAAAACAACAGGCCGTCTGACAATATAACCAAAATCATACGTCTCTCATTTCAGTAATTATCATGTGACACCACACTGACAAAATAGTGTATATTGCTGAGTCTTGTTTTAGAAAAAGAATTGATAGGCATTTGTGTCTATGTGGTTAAATAGTTATTGCACTTGACACTAGAAAGATCAAGATGAATGGAAATCAGTTTGTAGAAAGGTGTTGATAAGAAGCAGAATTGAAGTGATTTACCTATTGTTATTTCAAAACTTTATTCACTTCAGTTTCCATTACCCCACCCCTGTATATTTATACAGAATGACACACTGACGCAAACACTCACACAAACATGCACACAGCTCATCAAAAGACATTACCACTCACTTGCCAACTATCCATTTGTCCTTGTTAATAGCATTCTTGTCTTCCATCTTCTATGTAAAGAAGGAGGGCAAACACAGCTCTTGAGACAGTGACGAAGCAGACAGAGTGATAAGTAATAGAAGAAGAGAATGCATTTAGTCAAGGATGTGGGATCCTTGTGAGCTCTTTCTTGTCAGTGTCCAATTTTATTAATCAGTGCTATTGTCCCGGTCACTTCACAAACATTGGGACAAATCAGGACAGGATCTACCCTTTGTGTTTGTGTGTGTATGTGTGTGTGTGTGTGTGAGAGCGTGTAAGAGAGAGAGACTGTGTCTGTAATGCCCCAGCATCTTGCACTCTTCTGAATATTCTGCAATTTTATGACACTGATGAAGGTCAATATTCACTCTCTTTAAGCTCTTTGTGGGAAATATCTGGCACGTTAGCTGCGGAATGCTCCACTGTGTTCACTAGCTAGTCGCTAACTGCGTCTGTCTGCCATTTGGTGGTGAGCAGGTGGCATACAGTTGGTTTTCAGAGCTTTTTCACTGAAAACAGATGCCCGCTGTTGTCAAAAACGATGCTATGAGAGCAGTGAGAATGAACCAAAACAGTAATGTTGGGGACCAGACAGCTTAACAATGAGCTGAAACATGGTATAAAGCCTCAGTAAAGACAAGGTGAGCTACAGGCTCAGGTGATATTTCTCTTTGGGTTCGTCACTACAAGTGTCACACAATGTTCACATTGTCATTTCATACATTGTCATTGTAAAAATGTCAATTATAGCAGCTTTAATTTATAAGAAGCACCTTTTCTATTATATCTAAGTAGATTTATGGACTTTATCTGTAATGGACATCACAGATACCAACATTTCCTCATATTGTAAGCTACGCAAATTGTAGGACTGTGTGTATCATGTTTGTGTGTACAGACTTAAATGAATTATGACTCTGAAAAGAAGAGGTGCGAGGGGAGTGCCAAGCTCTTTTTTTCTCCACTAGTAAGGCCAATACCACAAATGCAATTGAAAATGAATTATTAAATAAAGTGAATTAAAATTCCTATATCTACATTATAAGAGCCCCCTCTTTGAATGGAAAAATTTTTAATAAAATCAAACAAATGTCTGCTCCAGCCATCTAAAATGATGAAAGTACACGTTCTTGATGGACTTCAATCTCAAAATGTAACTTCAGTATTCTGATATTTAATTTAAAATTTTGAAATTTTTTGCAGAATTCTTGGTGTAATCACCCTAATGACATAGATAGTGTAGTCATACTGAGAAAATTTGAAAGAATGCACCACACACTTTGGCTGTTTTCTTCCTCAGATAATAAAAGGCACAACGAAAGAGAGGTCAAGCTGTGTCTTGGCAGATAAGAGCTATTTTGAAAATCCATTAGTGACTCAATGCAGCATCATTATCACCAGCAGCATACAATATCCTGGCTTTGACTTTTTTGTCTTCTTGGCATTTTCCTCTGTGGCTAGTCTCAAAATATCACATGAAATAGGAAAAGTTGAGAAGTAGAGGTTTCTTTAATGGAGAAAGCGGGGGTGTGATATTTTAAAAGCCGTTTTTATGGTTCTGCTGAAATGACATGAAGCTCTTCCATTAGCAATCATGTTCAGCTTTGTGGCAGGACATATTGTGGACCTTGTAGAGTATTATGAAGTACGAATATGTCGGCTGTAATCAGAGCTCCACAGAGGAAAATCAGAATTGACAAGTCTGAAATAGAGGGATACCAGGAACTGGAGAATTCAGTAATAGACAGAATCAGACATGTACAGAGGCACACAGACTACAGAATAAGTCATGCAGAAACAAGTAAAATACACACACACACACACACACAGCACACATTTACCACCCTTATCTAATTTCAGAAGTCCGTGATTTGGATCTTTGTCCTCCAGGAGACTCAGGAGACCTCTTGTCTGTATGTCTATCCTGTTTCGAGGTCTTTGGGGCAGAGAGAAGGTCGTGTGGCTCAGAACCTACTAGTGTCTGGCGGCACCTTTTTCCACAATTGTCCACCCAGAATGATATAAGGAAATAAAATAAATACAAAAAAAGTTACTTTGTTTATTAGCCATACAGATATTTGTGTAATCGCTCATATCCATACTATTAACAAATACAGTATTTGCCTATATAAAGACATTTATATTTCATAGAGACATTTAAAATTAAAGAGACTTAGGGCTGCATTCATTGATTTTGGGGATATTTTCACCATATAACGTTTTTGTTGGCGAATGTGTTAGCAAACTATTTACATGTCCAGCAGACTGAAAGCAAAATTAGCATTAATTTGGAGATTGTGTTTCTGGCCATCTAAATCGAATTCCTTTTTGCCCTGTTTTGGTCTCTGACAACTTTTAAGGGAAATATTTGGCTTTTAAGCTGCTAAATGTTCACCAGCTAGTTGCTCACTTTGTCTGTCATTTGGTGCTGATAAGGTAAAATACAGTGGGTTTATTAGAGATTTTTTTTATTGAAAACAGCTGTCCTCTGCGACTGGAAAGGAGAATTTTTAGACAGATGCGGGCCTGAAAGCAAAAATAATGATACAAAAAAGTGGACAAAAAGTCTCTGTAGAAATAAATTATTTATAAATCATTGGTTGTTCGGATCAGCAATTTCAGTTGAATATATCATATAGCAGACAAACACAGTGATATTTGAGAAGTGAAATGAAGTTTATAGGATTTACAAAGTGTGCAATAATTACTTAAACAAAAGTAGGCAGGTGCATACATTTGGGCACCCCAACAGAAAAATGACATCGATATTTAGTAGATCCTCCTTTTGCAGAAATAACAGCCTCTAAACGCTTCCTATAGCTTCCAATGAGGGTCTGGATTCTGGTTGAAGGTATTTTTGACCATTCTTCTTTACAAA
>JAVQJL010047221.1:0-23491 GCA_036024295.1 Nannoperca obscura
TCTTGACTCTATTTTCTATTCATTTCACAACGTATGGTGGTGAATAAGTGTGACTTTTCATGGAAAACACAAAATTGTTTGGGTGACCCCAAACTTTTGAACGGTAGTGTACATGTGTACACACAAACACACACACACACACTGCTCTCCAGTGCTGCTGTTTTTCCCATTAATTCCTCCAGTCAATACAGTCCTACATCAGCTTGTCATCACCCACCTCCATTCCCCCTCAACTCTGCCACTCAGGACCAATCACACTCCCACGTTTCAGTCCCTCTGACGCCCACTCCTCCAGCCTTTGGTGACCGACCTGTCAACATGCAGACAGCTGCCTTTTATGTCTCAAAAAAGGTAGAGCAGGCATGGCCCCTGGTGACCCACATCTTTTAAAGCATATACCCACTTGAGGAGTCACTTATACCAATGAGCATGTTGGACAAGGATTTGTCCAGGATTTCATTTTTCAACCCCCAACTTGTCCTCCTCATCCAGCCACTCCTTACACATTCCTCCCAGCCGACCCCCCCCCCCCCCCAAACTTGTCCTCCCCATATCCCTTCCCTCCAGCCCCGGGGAAATGCTCCAGCCCTCTCTGCAGAGGCCTTGGCCCGCAGCAGAACAGCTCCATGCTGCTGTTTTGCTGTTTATAGCTGCAGGGGCTGAAACAGGGTAAGTAGAGCCCACTATGGAATATGGAGACTATTAATATAAATGCTGCGGCTGGCAGAGTGTGTATGTTACTATAGCTGGCACCCGTGTCTGAGGTTTGAAGGTGTAGAGGTGTTAAATGATTAAAATTGTTCAAAAATAAATTTTAAATGAGAGTCAGTAGGTGCACAGCTGTACTCATTCTCCATTGTTACACTTTAAATGGTTTCTTATTGTTGCCAACAAAGTCTGGCAGCAGCTACAAATGGCAAACTGAATCTGATTAAAAAAAACAAGAAAAGGTAGACTTAAACTCTGGTGAAGGGGTTCACTGCAGACTGGGCCAATCTTCAACTTGAGTGCTTGAACAGTTAACTCTTTTTTTTGTTTTGTTTTTTTCTTTTTCTTAAATCCTTAAATTCCAAAGTAATTAATAACGTATTGCTGTTGCATAAAGGCGGGAAGGAGGGATGAAAGTGGGAGAGGTATACATGAGGAGGAGGTGGAAGAGCATGATTGAGCTCTCTTTGAAAGGGTTGGCAGAGTCAGGAAGTGATTAGGCCACTACAATAACTCCAATAAGGACAATAGAGAAAACATGTCTGCAACCACAACCACTTAGCATCAGGAACAGTACACAGTATGGTTCCTTTTTCATTAAAAGAGCACAACTGAGTGTGGATGGGCGCATTGGAAAGAAAGTAAGGTGTTAGCTAGAGGGGGGTTTCAGACGACGGACAAGTAAGTTTAAGGTTTAGTTACTGTTGTTATAGCTGCCTCACTTTACATGGGACGTAAGTAGTTTACAATGATTATGAAAGCTGACAAAAGCAAGCACTTCTGGCTGGCAACTGTAGATTTTTCTCAGGCTGACTCGTTATGATACAGGAGCCCTGTGAAGCTCTTGAATATGTGGTTACATCAATTATATCATGCTAAAAAACATCCTCATCAGCTTATAAACCATGAAGAGGACATGAAGTAAAGATTTGTTCTTGTACTGCACGGCAGAGCAGTAATATTACAAGAAGAAAGGAGGATGAGGAATAACCAATGTGTACATAACTCTGTCTGAAGTAACAGTTAGGTTGGAGTTGCTTTTAAGTGTAAACTTCCCCAAATCAAGACAGAGCCGCTAATGTTACACTGAACTCTGATATTGTAACATCCAGAACCGGCTAATCCCGTGCAGGGTGTAAATACAGTCAGGGGGGATTTTATGATCAATTGCACCATCCCTGTAAAACTACCTGGCAGACACTGACGCAAATCAACGGCAGTGTAGAAATGATTCATGGTCTTGTAGCAGCATGAGATCTGAGACTCTGGGTTGGCCCTCTCACTGGCCACATCATCTCCTGGTTCCTCTACAGCCCTCCTGCTATTTTTCACAACTTTACTAGACTTCTCCACCAGCAGCAGAAATCGTTTAACCGGAAAGATGGTGGTACCATCTGCATCACTTCAGGGTCAGAGGAAGGTTTGCTGGATGAAGCCCAGGCAGTGAGGAATGGCTCTGATGATCCTGATATTCAGCCAGAGTGAGGGGAGAGTCAGTCTTGCATGCCTAAAGGTCCAGTTTGTTCAGTCTGAAATAAAATCATGCAGTACTTTTGATTCAGAGTGTAACGGGATCTTTGTTTTCACTTTGTTATTGTTTCTAGCATCTGAATCTGTCCTTGCGTCACTTACTCGCGGACATTTTAGTAATGTGCCAGTTCACACAAACGCAATGCCAGGCACAACACATGACCACCAGCAGTGAAACAGCAAGTGATGCTCGGTTGTTCTCTACTCAACCCTGCGGTGCTGATTCGGGGGATTTACTGCTCTGTCTGTGTGTTTTCGCAGGGCCTCCAGGAAAGCGTGGAAGGATGGGAAGAAGAGGGGAACCTGGTAAGTGACGCCCACCACCTGCTTTGTTTGTTTTCCTGTCCTTTCTCTCTTTTCCTGGAAGACACTCTCTCCCTCCCTCTCTTTCCTCAGTGACCGAATAAGTTTGAGGACTGGTCAAATCAGTGACTCATGAAGCCGGTGGACGATTGGTTGCAGTTGGCCCTTGTCCCTGTCTCTCACTATTTGCGCCGGTGTATAGCGAACCTTGGCCATGTGGTTGCACTAACTTTGCCCAGATGTCACTCGTTCTCGCTAAGCGGTAGCAGCTGTCGTAGTACGGGCTTAATGAGACTCTTGCCAACATCACTACCCATCATTATTGTGTTGCCTTTTCTCTCTATGCGACCGCAAAACACTCATCGAGGAACCAAAACAGTGCAAAGACATAACTCTTGTTGTCCAAAAGGTTGTCGTGACAGATAGAGCGGATGTTCTACAAGCTTGAGTCACTCTAATTTTAAATGGTTTTTATTAAATCTTATTGTGGCTTGACACTGTTAGGCGATTTTATCACGACCTGCAGGGCTGAAGCTGTTCTGCAGGATATGTGTCAGATAGGAAAACTTCCACTTTGGTTGTGAGTCATTGTTGTGGATATTTGGTAGATGAGACATTCTCCTGTGAAGATGTTGACTAAGTGAAAGATCACCAGTAATTTGTATTACTTTACTTAGCGAACCAAGATACTTTTTGAAGTTATCAAAGCAGTACTACGTATGAACGTTTCCAAGCAGCATTTTTTAAGCTTGTCTGTTTACTTGATTTTGCTTGACATAGAATATTCAATGATGAGCTGAGGCAGATTTGAAGTTTCATACGCTATAGTGCCACAGTGCCTTTATTTTTGAATCCCAACTCTGTAGATTACCTTTAAAAACCAACAATATGGCATTCAGTCTCTCGAAGCTTTCTGACTTCCTCAGGCTGTTTCTGTCTCTCCGTCCCAAGTCCATTGATTCCTACTGAAGACATTGATGACATCATGGCTCACTGATGTGTTTTCAACTGTTTTTGGACAACAGTGGTGGCTGGACTTTATGAGATTTGTTGACAATAAGAAAACATCGAACATTACCAGACTTTTCCTTTAAATCCATATTTCCTCTTAATCAACATAGCTTTCGGAAATCCCTCTGAGTTTGTGACTCCATCAGGCGATCACCAGGACAAGTAAATGACTGTGTTTTTCATCAGGGTGGTATGTGTTTCTAGCCACTTGGTCTTATGGAGGATTATCATTACAGGAAGGCTCAGAATTAAGGTTTTGTCTAAGATGGGACACTCATTGGCTGCTCACTGTTTGTCACAGGATGGTCTGTATCTGAAAAGGGCAATGTGGTTCTGTTTGGGTTGTCTCTCGTGTTGTTTACTTTTGCGTCCTCATAGTTTTAGTGCGGGGGTAGGTGGCATGGAGAGAATCTTGCGCCATCCTCTAGCCGATGACTCCGGGACAACTTTTTACAAGACCAGAAGAGGTTTTCCCCCTTTTCAAAGAAAAACAAATGAGGGTGGAGAGAAGAAACAGAAACACAAATCTGAGTAACAGGAAGGAGGGCAGACAGAGTAGTTAAGCATCTGCCGCCTTGTCTCCTATTTTTTTCTGTTTGGTCTTTTCCTTTTCACTTTTTACTTCTTTCTCTTTCATTCCATCTGTTTCTTTCTCCACACTCAAACACACACCTGTCTCAGGTTCAATAGTTAAAGCTTGTCTTACTGCATAGCTCTCTAGCCAGTGTGCATTTGTTTACCTAACTGTCTGGCCCAGGAGAGTCCTTGTCCCAGCGTCTAGACACAGCTGAATTTGATTGGCTTTGTCTTCATGCCTTTTAAACCCAAACACCTCTCTCCTCTTCTTTCCCATACACCTACTCGCCCCAGCCACCTTCATTTTTCTTTCTTGTCCCAAAAATGTCCTTTCTTATGAAACAAAAAGCAAAAATCAAGGCTCACATACATTCTGGTCACTTTAACAGGACTTTGTGTGAGTTTAAATAGTAACAAAACACCACAAATATCCCACTTTTTCCCCAGAGGGAGTCTGTTTTCAATCTTGAGTTTATGTAGATGTTAGCATCCATGCTGATGAGCTGTCTTGTATCAGAACTGCAGTGGGGGCAAAGCTCCAAATCGTGCCATAAACTGTAATTCTGTTAACAATCACATAAATCAGCATTGTGATTGGTTTTAAATCTAGATCAGATAAATAATAACCAATCACTAATATAAAATCTTTTAATAGCAAAATGATATGTTCACTTTGTGGGGGTTTGAGTGGTTTATTAGTGCCCTCGGCTTTCCACTTTCAAGAGAATGCTTTTTATAAGAATATTTCATTAAGACCAGGACCACTAAGAACAAGAGGAGTCCTTTGATCATTACTGTTGTTTTTGGTTAGGCTCAGTATGAAAGGCAGAATGTATATTTTGCTGCTGAGGCTTAACATCAGAGCATTTCAATCAGATCTGAAAGACTGCCCCGGAGAAATCTCAGAGACATATTTTTTTATACTTTAAAGGGACCCACAGTTTGTCAGCACACCCCAACCATTCCAATGCCTGTTCGTCCTCCATCTCATACACTCATATCTTCTTAGGAAAGAAAGTCTTGACATGACTTCATGTCCTAATGCAAAACATGACCCATTATCCAGAAGTCTGTTTATCATAACGGCTCTACCACAAACTCCATTGGCAGCATCTCTAATGAGCTTGTTCTGTACCATATTTAGTTGGTTAATTACAGTCATCATTTAACAAACCACATTGCCTGTGCAGTTTTCTTTTTGTTGCACACCACTGCTTCGAGGAATTGATTGCTGTACAAACCAGAGGTTATCATAACTCACAAATGCTGCACTTCATGTGTCATTGGAGGTGTACAGAATTTATTTTCTAATGCCTGATTTATCCTTTTCTGTTGCAGGTCCTCCCGTAAGTACAATTTCATCTCATCCAGGTAGTATTACAATCAACTAATATGATATTGAATATAGAACTGTTGCAGCACTTCACTTTGGCATTAAACATGCAAACACACACACACACTCATTTATTATCCTTCACTATACAAACTATGGTTTTCTCCCACAGCAGTAAACCATGAACACACAGACACACAAACTGTCACAGACTCACTCACACATGCGCATCCACAGAGCACGGCAATAAATGGACCACCTGGAGAACTGTGGGTGTGTGCATGTGACTGTGTGGGTGTGTTTCATGATGATAGTTAGGAAGCGGTGACTTATTATTCTCCTCTGTGGGACAATAACTCCTGCTGACACACTTGTGCACACACACACACACACACACACACACACACACACAGATTAGATAAAAACAAAGACATGCGCTAACTGGAGACTGCTGCTGCCATTAAGGTTTGGAAATATTTCAGAATTAATTTTAAATGAAATATTGTGACCTGTCTAGAAAGAGTGACCCATTTCTGATTAAAAAGTGTGGTATAAATCTAATATGCAAAGGTGCAAATGCTCCAAAACAAACCATAATGCTGTTCCGGAAATATCTGAACGAAAAACAGCATGTCCGGCTGACCATTTCTAAACTGTCTGTGCAGCTGATTTACTCTAAGTGTGCATGGAATGATGTAAAATGTATTTTCCTGAACACACCCAAAGCCCAGCCTCCGGCCCATAAAGTTGAGGAGAAATAAATCACCTGCTACTGCACAAAGTAACAATCTGTCAGTACAATTTGTTTAAGTCAAGTGTGTGGACTGGAAGGTGTCAAAAATAATCCAAAAACAATGTAAATGGCAATTATTTAATTCAGGTTGCCTTTAGTGTAAACACAAAATCAGATGTATACAGTTCCCAAAAAGATAAGATATAGGCCAAAAAAAGTTATAACTGGGAATAAAAAGTTGTTGAGTAAATAGACTCTATTAATTTTATTAATAGTAATATTAAAAGTTCATTACTTAAGTTCAAGCTACTTATATTTCATTAATTCAAAAACTAAAGTCTTTGTCAAAACTGAAACATGATCCTGTGTATCATTTAATACTTGTCTCCTTTAGAATAAAGTGTACAAGGTCATGTGAGCAGTTAATATATATTCAGCGTGTTGTGTGCAGCTGTTGGTTTCTGTTCTAACCTGTCTCAATGCTTCATGCTTTAATCTCTAACCTCACCAGGGCAAGGCTGGACGGGATGGATACCCGGTAAATTTGATTTGTTATTTATCCTGTCACTCTTCAATTCACCCAATCATGTCTCCATTTTCTCTGGATTTATTCCAGTTTTTCCAGCAGCTTTATTACGCCTCTTTCAGTTTTTTTTCCTTCCTTCTCTGCTTTTTTTGAAGAAATTAAATTTACTCTAATCGCCAACTGTTTCCTTACCTCTTCATTCGAACTTCGCCGATTATGTATCCTGCCCCATGACAGAGAAATCAAATACAAAGACAATTGTGTTTAAACACAAGCAGATATAGGCTGCCCAGGGTGGAAAGATGAGATGCTGAAGTTACGCACTCAAGGCAGAAAATAGTGGCATAAAACATTTATTGCACATATGAAAATGAGCAAACATGAAGAGGAAATCTTGTAAAGATATCATCAGTAAACATAAGCCACAGGAGTGTAAACCATACCAATGAAAATGTGAAACATTCTTCCACAAGGGACAAATTATGGCCTTGAGCATTTGAATGGGATTTACTAATGTTTGAATAATATTACTGTGTACATACATAACTACTGAATGCAAAGCAGATCAGTGTTTTCCACCAGTGAGGCCTACCACAAAACTGAGAGCATGTTATTGTGTTATCCGGAGATATAGTGGCCTCTTGTGGCCGGTCAGATCACTGACTATCTCCACAACTGCTGGTGGCTCTGTTGCTGATTTGTGGTTTAGTCTTCGTCAAATTCTCATCATCTAATGCAGATACACCCTCCTCATTGAAGAGCTCAGAAACGTATGAGCAGCAGGATCCGTCAGAACTGGATGTGTGCATGGTGTGCAATTCACATAAAGCATTACCGTGTGTGAGGGTCTGCGTGTGAGCACGTTGCTTGCTCTGTGAGACACTCTGTCCGGCTATCGTGTTACACCTGTGTCTGGTTGCCATGGCGATCCACAGCAGTCGCCCGGTGTTGTGTTCCACGGCGTCTGTGTCGTTATGTGCCTTTTCTCACTGGCAATTTTGGGAAGTTCAATACCCATGGGGCTCGCTCGCCGTCAGATTCCCAGTCCGCCTGCCACTGCACAGCCCTCCTGATGGGAAATGCCTGCTGCTAATTACACACAGGTGGACCGAGCGCACAGAGGAGTGTGTGCACATTTGTGTTTGTTTGCTTGTGACTCTATTCATCTTTGTTAATGTCTTCACTGGAAATCCCAAAGTTGTAGCACGTTTATAGTGTTTTTAGTTTGAAAACATCTGCTTAATTAAATTATGCAATGTCATGTATTACTTTAAAGCAGCATACTCTGGATAATCCTTCCCAGTCCAGTTAGCATAATGAAATCAATCCTTACAGCTCTATAATTACATAGATGAAACAATATTACATGTGGAGGAGCTCTGTTTGCTAAGTGTAAAAGGCAGCTTCCTGCTATGATGCATATGGGTAGGTATGATGACTAAGGAGGCTGCGTGTATGAAGTTACAATGAAACAACAGTAGATTAATAATATTGACAGTTAACATGGACAGCACATTATTTTATTTATTAATATTTCATTTTTTACATTATTCATTTTAACAGAGATGATCAGATTTCAAACACTGAAGCTTAAAAAGGGCCATTGTTCCTGTTGGGTAGCAGCCTTTGTGTATCTGTGTCCATATGTGCAGATGTGTGTGATCTCCATCCAACCACCCATAGTTTATGTAGATCTCTGTAACAAAGGCCAGAGCCGTTGAAGTGGTCAGAGGTCTGTGTGTGATATGTTTTCACATCAACTTCTCTCACATGGACATGCTCATACGGAGAGGGAATGCGCACATCAACACACACGAGTCAAATGAGTTTCCGGAGAGCACTGTGCTGTGCCAGTGACTTACGCCAACACTTTCTTTATTTTTCCATTGTTAAAACAAACAGCTAGATTGCATTCTAGCACTTTTTTTTCTTGCCCTCTCTCACCCTTATTATGTCTCAATTCATATATCTGCAATTCAAGCCTTTAACCCTCAGCAGGCAGATTTGACTCTACACATTAATACAATTGCAGTGAAGTATTTCTATTTTCTGGTACTCTTTTCTGGTAAGTTCAGAAGAAAATAATGTTACTTTGCAGATTCAGATTTATGACACGAATTATAATCAACAAATGCATTGTGATGATATTATATTTTAAGATAACAAGACTATTGATCCCCAGGTCAGATTCACAACCTACCAGCAGTATATAAAGTCATTAAAATTAGCCTCATCTTAATCAGCTGCATCATTAAAGTGATTCTTACACATGAATGCAAAATTATAATTATAATACAATAATGTAATATAGATTATTCTGAAATGGACCACTCTGTATAATAAGTACCTTTGTTCTTTTACTTGAATGGAATTCTTAATGCATGAATTTTACTTGTATAAAAGCATTCCTTAAGTATCTGAATACTCCTTCCACCACTGAACAATTGTGATATAAGATATGTGCAAAGAGGTGAGCATGTTTGCCAGTGCATGCGCATGTGCCTGTGTTGCACTTCATTCAGGTGGCATACACATGTCTCGCAGTGGTTAGGTTCATCAATGCACGCAGCAGTCCACTTCCATTGTAGCATTAGTGATATCATAAACAGTGTTAATGACATGCGGTTTGTGTGTATTTCGAGTATAACAACCATGATAAGTGTGTGTGTGTGTGTGTGTGTGTGTGTGTGTGTGTGTGTGTGTATGCTGATGTATGTTTTCTCTCCTTGTGTAACCCCTGTCACTTCATCCTCTCATAAATCACGGGCAAGGGGGTTTGAGTTTCAGAAAATTGCCTCCCCACAGTCAAACAATCAAAATCAGACATACTGACAGAACACACAGAGGAGTAAACACACACACCCACACACATCCAGTTGATTTTCATTCATGTGCGCAGTCACCAGCATGCCCAGCCACTAGCGTGTTTGTGCAAAAGTGCCAGTCTGTGACAGACGGCGGACCTCGCTCAGCAGAAACAGGCCATGGCCTCCATTGTTCAGGCTTGCAGGCCGCTGAGCGCAGATTAAAGCCAGACAGTCACCTGACAACATGTCTGTAATTTTCTGTCCCAAACACACAGCACTCTGGAATGCTTTGTTGTGCTCTTTGGTTTTGAATGCAGCCACCTTTTTTTGTAAAGAGGCAAATTTCATGTATCACAAATTATGTTTGTGTAGCTCTGACATAGAGTGGAGTTTTGTCCCTGTGGCAACCTGAAAAAAACTGGAGAGAAGGCGGGACCGAAAAATATTCAAAAAAGGGTTGGTGGATCGCTGCGAGAGAGCAAAAGATATCAAAGCATGCAAGAGAAGTAAGGAAAGTCACATAATTAAGCTCATTGAGCCTAATGTGTGCGACACATTGCCATGTGTGTTTCTAGCTGAGACGTCTGCTCCGCTGTGCAGACACCAAGTTTTCACACCGCATCCTCAACAATTACACCCTACTGGATAATTTAGCAGTCTGCACCATAGGGAGTGCAATAAAGACAGCAAAGACGCCCCTCGTCCTGTTTCATTGGGATTAAGACACACGCATGTGCAAGTATGAGCATGCACGCACACACATACACAGACATAGACACAGGCATATGCCCTCCTGCAGGCCACGTTATTTTCCAGAAATGTGTTTAAAAGCCATCTAACTGGTGGGAATGCTGAGTCGAATCTTTTTTTTAATCTGCTCAGGGCCGCTGCAGGACAAGATGGCAATATAGACGAGAAAAACTCACAAAGAACTACACACAAAAAAAGGCATTTTTTCCTTACCCCCACATTCACTTAAAGTTTTGGTGGTAATCTCAGGCCTATTTTCTCACTTTTTCTCAACGTTAATCTTCCAGTTTCTATCGGTGTTCCTCCCTTCATTCTGCTGCCCGATCCATTTGTGGTATGAGATGAAGAGATCTTAGTAGTGGCTTTTTTTGTTCAGCCTGTTCTATTTTTATTTGAACTTCAGCTCTTTTTCCCCACCTTGCAGACTGACGCATACTGTAGGTTTGTGCCACACTGGAGGTACAGTGTAACAATGCAGCTATAAAGAAAGAGAAGCACAAAATATATTAAGGGCCAGACATCAAAATCCAATTTCGCCTGGCTCCTAAGTTACTGACTCTTACTCTTAATCATATAAACCCTATTGGTCCATTCTGCCCTTGGTTTCCATTAAAAACTGTTGACCACTGTTGCTGATTTAAGTAAGGCTCATATATTTTACAATGTCTCTTATCAGTCATATAGGAGCTTCCTGGACGGCTTTATTGTTGGTTGAATTATTGCTCCAGGCAGCTATAACAATTCTGGGTCTTGTTTTATTCCATACTGGATACCAGTAAAGTTCATAAGGTCATAGAGGTTACAGCAACTGTATGGTACTGGTGTATGCAAACTGTCATCTGCCAGATATTGGATACAGGGTTTTATTGTTAAAAATAAACTTGCTCTCTCACACAAAAAGGAAGAGACACAGAGGCCACTGTGTGGCTTGTTAGCAGTCATAAATCAGTCTGTTTTTCCTCTGATTCAGACTTTGCAGGAGTCAATGACCTCACCATGTACACCTCGTCTACTCATCCTGACGAGTCTTGAAGGAGCCGGACCCTGATAAGTGCTGCCAGATGCAGAGATATCATTGCATACACACTTATAACAATGCATGCATGGATACAGATACCAGGGAAAACTCACTGGGACCACTGTGAGTGGGCTCTTTGAAATTCTCACCCTTGAATGCATGATATGATAAACACAGCGTGCTGCATTTAATAGAGTGGTGAAACCACAACCTGTCCTATACTGTATGTGCCATCCAGTGAAGGAAATACAGAGACATAACATCCTTACTCTTCGCACTCCTCTCAACTTTAGACAGTCATGGTGAAATTATTGCCGTCCGATTGGTCCCAGTCATTTGTTCCACACCAGGCTAAGCCACCCACTGTTGATTTCAAAAGGTGCTGTTAATCAAAAAGACATCGGGAGCTTCAAAGGGTTTTCGTCGTACTTTTTAATGAATCTCTTTTATACAGACTAAACACTTACTTTTTAGAAGAGAGTTTATAGCCATGCCGTCCTATTACAAGACTAAAGAGGGGCAGCAGAGGATCACATGAACTATTAATGAGAGCATCTTCAAAGTATCATTCCCTCCTTCCTGCTTCTCCTCTTCCCTCCGTCCTTATGTGCCTACTGTCCATCCATCAAAGAAGGCAGCGTTGACACTGTGGTAGGTTTTCACTACAGGACCTCATGCCGTATAGCACCCATGGGGCTAGTAAAGCAGGGAGATGAAGAGAAAAGCCTAACTTGTGTAAGCCATCCAAGGCAAGAGATGACGATTGATGGTTTCCAGTCTGCAGAGCCACCAGGACTGTGAAGGGATCAGGAGACCCTGTAAAAACTGTTAGCTTAACATCGAGTATGGTCGTTAAGGAGGAAGTCAACATTAGCCTTTACCACATACATCACATTTAAGTGTTTTTGTAAAGTTTGATCCAAGAGCCAACTGTTCCTTTATGTTTAAGTAGGGATCTAAAGGTTTGTGCCTTTGAACCGAGTGTTGCTTCGCAGATGAGGTTCAATGACTGCTCGGCTGTTTTTATTGAGGTAAACAAAGTGGACAACTCCAACTGCTGTTTCAGCACTTGAGTGAGGTTGGACAGGGACTTTAAACGTACTTAACTGCCTGTTGGATTATCTCGTCACCACAAACAGACAGAGACACACAGTAGATGTGGGGTTCGTTGGAAGATGAATACAGCTGGACCAAATCCACCCACACCTGGAAACGTCTTAATATCTGAGTCTTATTTATGTACACCCAGAGATAAATGGGGCAGGATATAGAACATTTGTATAACAACAAAAGACACTTTCTTCCTTTTCCTACTCTCTCATCCTAAACTTTCCAATAATTGCAGCTGTTTCGCTCTGTTTACAAGCATGTTTTTTACTGTCCTCACTTCAGATGTTTGTCTTGCCAAATCCACTTAACTGTTTTTCCTAAGCTAAGATCATTTACATTGTTTCCTGAGAGATACGGAGACAAGGCTCAAATATTATAAAATACTCTAATAATTGACAGCCGGATGATGAGATTTTGGAGGGGGGAAATATATTTTTGTCTGTGGATTTAAAACAAACATCTTCATCCAGAGCAGGCTTACAACAGATGGTATCAAAGGGATAGTTTTAAATTTTTGGAAATACACTTATTCACTTTCTTGCTGCAAAGTTAGATGAGAAGATTGATACCAATCTCATGTCTGTAAGCTAAATATGAAGTTAGAGACAGGAGAAGCTTAGCTTAGCTAGCATAAAGATTGTAAACGGGGGGAAACAGCTAGCCTGGTTCTGTCTGAAGGCAAAAAGAATCTGTCTATCAGCACCTCTAAACTGTGCTTATTAACACATTATATCTAATCTGTACACAGACTGAAGCATAAAAATGACATGTTGTGGTTTTAAGGAAGTTATGTGTGAGACGATTTCTTTGCCAGTTAAAGTTATAAGCTAAGCTAACCGTTTTGTGTCTCTAGCCTTGTGCTCAATGCACAACCATGAAAGTGAATTAAATGAATTTAATGGTTCTGTGTCTACAAGGCTCCCATCATTTTGTACTTTTACTTCATAATTTCTCTTTGTCTGTCTGCCAACAGGGTCCACTTGGCTTGGATGGGAAACCAGTGAGTATTCTTATAATCAAATGTGTAAAACATTCTTTGAGTGGCTGACAATAGTTTAATTTGCAATCGTTTTCTTCTCCCCTCAGGGTTTACCAGGTCACAAGGGAAGCCAGGTACACCATCACACACACCCGTTGTCTAGTTTTGGTTTTCTAATTACACTAAAGATTGTCTAACTGTGAATCCAGGTGGGCATTTGGCCTGTAAGACAGGTAATGGTTTGTTGAACTTCATCAATCATGTTTACAGTTCCTGAGGGAACATCGCAAGTGAGTAAAAAACCCCTCGGTAGCCATCTTGTTTCTTGTTCCACCTCTTAAGTCATCCCAGGGCTCACAGCCACTGGGGAGTCATGGTTCAACTGAACCGAGTGCTGAAATCCCCTTTGCACTTCACCCCTGAGTCCCATCCATCACCCTTCCCCTGAAACCTCGCCGCACTCCCAGACGCAGCCAGGTGTAGGGTGGAAATGGGCGAAGCATAGCAAATGGGTTACACACCAGTGAGAAAGTGAGAGTGAGAGAATAGAGTGTATAACCTTCTACAGAGGCTCTTTAAAAAGTCATTATGTACCCTCTAGCCCCCCTGCTCCCTTCACTCTGCACTTCTCTCTGGTCACTTTGCCCCCGAGAAGGACGAGTCTTCTGCTGAAATGTAAACTCCTCACAGCATAATGAGAGCTGTTTGACTAGCTCCTCTCCAAACACCATCAAGCTGTTGTTTCCTGCAAAAGGAGACCTCAAGCTGGGTCTGTCCTTTAAGAGGACTCTCCCCATCACAGAGGGTATGCTGTAAAACCCAGGCAGGTGTTACAAATACTACACGACCAGTCGCCTATGTACTCAAGAAATGTGGGGGGATATAGAAAGAGGAGGATAAAGAATAACAGTGGTAGAACAATAGGATTGTTGTTGTTTTGTGACAAAGAAACTGAAGCTTGAAAACACAGTTTGGTTAAAAAGCTCCATTAAGTGAAATCTTTTCTTTTTTTGTCAAACTGCTGTTTACAAAGTCAATAATGAACCTTCAATCTTAACTAAAACTACATAAATAATAAAAGTAGTGTTGTTTTTGTTAATTAATATAAAATTTGAGAAAAAATAATTTGTCACAAATTAGATTTTTTTTACAAAAGACCTAGTGCACACATAGACAAAATTATCTTTTATTCCTTAACATTTTAAAAAGTGTCATCTCTGCCAAAAACAATACAGCTATAATTCAAACTAGGACTAAATGTTTTTATGGCTGCACCATTGAAACAAATGGAAATATTCACTGAAATATTTACCTGCCGTTCATTTTTTTGTGGTTTTGTGGACATTTTATGGAGTCATAGGAGTGCCATATAAAATATTACATCTGGGAAAGAATAAGAAAATAAATGTGTAAATATAAAAATGTATTATTATTATTATATATATTATATATTATCTTATTTTTTTTCCTTATTGCTTTTTTCCTTTTGCCTTTTCCTTTTCCTCATTGCTTTTGCTTTTGCTGTATTGCTTTTGCTATTCCTTGAAGGACCAAGCCTGTCAATCAACTGGCTTTGGACGAGCCTACCGGCACAGGCTGAGTGATCAATTCATGCGAAGCCACCCGAGGAATAAGCTAGCTAAGCAATAGCTTAGGGCCCCCATTGCCACCATGGGGTATTGACATAATATAATATTAAGTCAATGGTAATCGTACAAAAACACAATATTATGTTAAAGGCTTGGCTAGAAAATACTAGTGGTTTAGTTGATTGACAGCTTAGTCTTTCAAGGAATAGCAAAAGTAATAAAGGAAAAAGCAAAAGGGGACATCATTATTTATCTTTATATATCCACATTTATTTATTATTTTATTTATTTCTCTTTATATTTACACATTTATTATTGTATTCTTTTTTATGTCACTCCAATTACTCTGTATGTTAGCTTGTTTTGAACAATGTCTGTACTGAATATCCAGCCAGGGGAACAAGGAGATTAAAGAGGCTGAAATGAAAAACTGAAAACTAAAATAGAAAACTAAAAGTTATCAAAAATCCCTAATGATAATTACACACCTTCGGGAGTAGAGGCAGGTGCGTTGTCACTTGAATTAAATAATCTTCCTCCTCCATCTCTCCTTTGCTGAAAGAGAGGGCACGGCAGGAGATAAGCTGCTGTTACCTGTCATCATGTGGCTAGTCACATTAACGAACTGCTTATCCTCTGCACCAGAACCTCACTTCAGCTCTGCACTCCTGGACACATTTAGAGCTCCAGTCCAGACAAAATGTCTGCCAGACAGAGAAGACGTGAGGAAAGGGGGAACAAATTAGAGTGGGAGGCTTGAAGGCAGATCGCATCGGCAGGTTCAGAGACAGAATGAGTGTGTGAAGTAGTGTGGGATGAGCGAGAAGAACAAACCATTTAGAAAACAGATACATGAAAAAGATCAACTTAAATGGTAATTGGGCTAAGATCTGCTCACTGTAGTCACTTTAAGAGACATGAGACCAGAGACAGTTGGTGTCTCCATGTAGTCCTCTCTGTCTGTCCCTCTGTCATTGTCACAGAGGGCCTGTTAGTCAGTCTGCGGTTTGTGGTGCCGCCATACACTGTGTCCTTGTGCCACTGAGACAGGCAGACAGATATATGCACGAGGGCACAGGACAGCCCGACTGGCAGGGATTAGCTCATCTGTGGGCCTGGTGTTCATAAGACAGTGTCAAACTGTCCAACGCACAGTGCGACTGTGTCTCAATGTCCCACATACTATACATGAGTGCAAAGGCCTGTTTTTAGTTAGTGTTTGTTGCATTCCACATCTAAAGCATCTTAAGAGTTCCCCTCTGAGAGAAAGACTGGTGGAGGAACAAAGGAACATTCTGCCCTTTCGGTTTTATCTCTCAACCAAAAGAGTGATCTCGCTGCAAGCTCATGTCATACGGTCTTCATGTTGTGAAATATGTGCAGGACAGAAGTGACTTGTGATAGAGCAGTCTCCATGGCATGGCTGCATTAAGTGGTATTGCTGCTTTGCCTTACCATTTGATTAAATGCTCCCTGCCTGGGTTGAAGATGTATTGATGTATGATGTATGTTGCTTGAATGATAAATGATTTATCTCGACCAACTGTCTCCGATTATCTCCTCCCTCCCTACAGGGACTAGCCGGACCCAAGGGAGAAAAGGTATGCTTCAATATGGATTTCACCAACCCTGCTAGACAAGTCAATGCACCATATGGATGTATTTCTCACATTAATTTACAGGCAGACAGGTTCAGAGAGACACACATGCAGGCACACACACACTTACACCCACACACAACCTCACAGGTGTTCTCGCCATCGCCCTCCCACGTTCACGTTTTCACTGCTTGCCCATCAAACGAGCCATACATTACATGTAGTTATGTAGGAGCTCATGTGTCTCCACACATTCTCACGTCAAGGCACTAAACAGATTTACAGGCCTTCCGCAGGGCTCGATGATAGCCAGATGTTTTCCCGCTCTGTGAACCTCTGCCCCGTCTAAGATGTTAGCAACCGTTAGAGCTGCAAGAGCTGGCAGAGGAGGCTGGTGCATGTGGTCATTTGTGTACGCACCGATGGGTAACTTTGTGTGTTTGTGTGCCTTTTTGCACTCAAGCTAAAATTGTCCAGATAAGCACAAACCACAAGAACAACTGCAGGAAACAGCATCTGTCAGAGCAGGATTCAGTCTGATTAGTGGGGATCGCAAATGACGGATGATGCTGAGGTTTGGAAAATTGGCTCCCTTCATGTAATCATACTTGTAGCCCTGTGATGAGAACATGAAATCCAAATCCTCATCAGAGATCCAACAAGCCCCAGCACGTGCATTCCCACTCCTGCTTTGCCCATGGCGTCCCGTCAGATGATTCCAATTGTGGCCTATCAAATGATTTATGATAAATGTCGACATCCTGAGCTGGTTTGGGGACAGATGACCTTTGAGTTTCTTCCTTCCTATACACAAGTATTCATTTTTAAGCCTGTCTGTCACAGCTGCTCTACAGTAGTGTTATTCTCTGACTTGCCATACTGTGCTAATATCTGCTGACAATTTTTATTTTCCTGTTTTTCTCCCAGGGTGACCAAGGAGACGTTGGTCCAAGGGTAAGTCCTGTTTTCCTTCTTTGCCCGAAGAGGTGAAACAAGATGTTTTTTACTGTTATATGTGCATTTTAGAAGCTGTTTTTGTCACTACAGCTGACCTGGCTGAAGAAAACGTTTCCTTTTAATTGTGCTTTGTTCCCCAGCATATCTTAGCAATTCTTCTACTTTTTGTCCTTTTTCTCTTGGTTTGTTTTTCTCTGTCCCTGAGTTTTTAATCTCCACTCCCTTTTAAGGTCCAGAGACACTGTGCTTTCCCTTCAATAATTTTAAGAACTAAATTCTCTTTGAAATGTTGTCATTTCTGTCATTGACAGAGTTAAGTCCTCCAAAAGGTCCTGTCATGTCTGATTAGATCTGTAACAAACTTATTTAGATAAGAAGATCGATGCCACTTTCATGCCTCAGTAAACATGAAGCTATAGCAAGCAGCACAGTTCGGCAACCTGGTTCTGGTAACAAATTCTTCACCCATGCATGCACAAATAAAATTACACTGTTATTTTACATCTATTTGCAACTTGCACCTGAATGGAAACGTGTCTTAGGACTGTAGGAGGAAACCTACACCAACACAAGAAACAGCTGAGATTCAAACCCAGACCAGGCAGAGTAACAGCCAATCATAAAGTTTTTATAACAACCAAAAAACACACTCATCATTACCTTGTCATCACACTGGGGTGCAAAAAATGTGCATGTGCAAACAGACAAACGTGAAAACACTTCTGATCTTGAGTATTGTTCTCTCCACATGACCGTCAACACTCGAGGCAAGTCTTTTAATAATTCAAAAGAAAAGTGTGTTGACGCTGTGTGGCTTCCCTGGCAACTGCGCCAATAACACAGTCTGGCTCTTATGATGAGGTTTGCGTTGCCTGCATCTCCAAAGCCAGAGATGAGAGATCATGATATTAAAGACGGATGGAAATATTTACACCTCACCATCAAAACCCTATGGTTGGGGCAGTGCGCCAAAACTGCCATTCAGTCTCAACCAAACTATGTTTTTAAAACATTTCAGAGTAACCTCGCTCTGCATCTGGTCCATGTTGTCAGTTATGTCTTTTTATGTGATATCATTCCACCCGCATTGAGATCTATGTAATTATCTGCAGTTTCAAAAAAAGCCCAATTCTTTACATAATAAATGCCACTTTGAAGAAGTCATGTAACTCATGAATGCAGAATGTTGCAAAAAGAATGTTGGTTTTGTTTGTAAGTTTTCTCCATTTTCCTTATGATGGAAACATGAAATCGGAAAATGAATCGACAACATTTTTTATATTTTCAATATATTTTGATTAATTGGTACATAATGACTTTTTAAAGAGCCTCTGTAGAAGGTTATACATTAAACAAACACAACATAAGTTCACTGGTTGCAGCTTCGTAAGTCTGAATGCTGTGAATGCTGAATAAATGTGGGGTTCTGGCAAAACAAGTATTTTTGACAACTTTGACAAATTGAATTAGATTTTATAGTCCAACAAAACCATTTTTACAAGGATTTGTTTTAAATGGCTAACTTTCTATGGAGTTTGTCATTAACACTAGAGAATTATATTTATTAATAATTTCCTATTCTCACAGATTTCTTCACTGGTTCACATAATGGCACTATAACTATATCTATACCAAATAAAAACTGTTAGCCAGTCATTTCCATATTGGCAGTGGCCTGTCTTAAAAGGACTGTGAGACACTTAAACTTCAAAATTCTAACATATAAAATATTTCTTAAAACTACAAATCGTCTTAATCGGCTTAATCTCCTTTTTTAGCCACTTGCTGTTTATATTTCTTATTACTAAACATTATTTAGCAAGTATCCAACAAATTACAAAGTTTGGAATAATAATTAGAAATAGAGTTGGAGCCTGACAATACTGGCAGCGTGTGTGTAAACCTATTGGAATGAGACTGAATGGCTATTGTTTTATAGCAGCGCACAAATGGAGTGTGAATTGGACAGGGCTGCCAAGCGGAACGATATTTATGGAGCGGATCAGAAACATTACAGGGATTCCCGATTACTACCAAGGCATACGCCATTTGATTTCTAAGCCAATCCCTTCAGATTTTGAGGTAATAGATTGCGCAAGAATTACATCTTTTTGGTAATTCTTCCAAATGGTAAATATTGCACTTGGACACGGCTTCTGGAGCTTGGATGTCTTTGGATGAGTCTGCAGCAGAAAAATCTCAGAGTATCACTTAGAGACACAGGCTTGGTTCAAAACAAACTCTGCAGCTCCCAAAACTACTGTCGTTGTGAATGAGGTTTGGCATTGCAGCACATTTTCATAGGTATGTCTAGATAGGTTAGCAAATGAAAAACAGTCGGCCTCTGAATGTTTAAAATAGGTTTTTCTTAACGGTTATGAATCAAAACTTTAAAGGTCCACTGGATCAAAGGTGGTCATCAGTACATAAGCTTAGTCATCACTTGCCCTGAGCTCAACATTGTACGCTGATTCACCTCTGAACTCTAAGAGAGGCTGAGAGAATACATGTGAAAGCAGAAAGTGGCAATAAATCCCTGTCAACCTGTGACTTCCTGTCAATCCATCATTTTCAGTGCCTTTGTCAGGCTGAATGTGGTCCCAGAACAGATTACAAACACAGGATAACACGGGTATTAAAACACAATCAGATGTTTTAGAGCCACCAGAAACACGTGATAGAAGGTCATGTATAGTGTTGCATCTTTCTCCAGAAAGATGGTAGCCATTTTTCCCAGCCTCCATAGTGTGAAATCCATACAGAGGACATCATCGCCGCATGTTTTGGTTCTGTGTTGAAAGACAGGCCTTGATGGGAGTTTCATCCCCAGTCAAAGCGTCCTCTTGCCTCCCCCGGAGCAGCTACAAAAAGGCCATGGTTAGATGGTGCTCCGAGGTTGACTTACCATCAGCCTAAGGTCTGATGAGAACGAGGTAAAGGGGAAGCCCCCCGTGAAGCCTATTCTCTTCTTTAAGGAGCATATGTGTATGTGGTCTCCATGGTGGAAACGGTGTGAATGAGTGAATGTGACAGTGGGGAGAGAGGAGTGTACAGCCAAAGTGAGGAGGAGGAGGGGTCTGCGGTGTCGGAAAAACCTCAGCTATTCAGCGAACACCGCAGCCTGTTAACGAAAACCTCATGAGAAGGCTAGCATCTCTGCTTCTTGCTCTACGTACTGCCCCCCCTGCTGTTCGTCCTCCCTCCATCCCATGTGTTTTTGGAGGGAGCTCAACCAGAGAAGCGGCACAGTGCTCCAAGCTCTCTGGCGGCAGAAAAAACTCACCTCTTTTCAGCTTGACAGACAATCATCACAGTTGCTGTTGGTCGGCTGGAAAGAGCCAAGCCACCTTTATTTGGTTTGGTCGCAAAGGGAAAGATGGGAAGACATTAAATGGAAAACACACACGCACATAAAATTACATACATGTTTGAGTGAGAAACCCAAGGTTTTGAAAGAGCAAAGGGGACAGTTACTGGGTCATAGTTTTGATTTAGAAGCATTTCTCAGTTTAAATTAAACCCGTGTCTCACTTTTTGCAGATGTGTTTTTGTTCTTTACATTCAATTTGCAGAATTTGTAAATGTGAAGCGTGTCAAATGAGGCTATTTAAATCTTGAGCTAGAGTTAGTTGCTCACCTTTCCTTTGTCACTTCCTCTCTTCAGGGTCCTCCTAACTACAGCACATATGCAGGTCTGCACAGTAATCAGATTCTCACCGTCAAGGTTTGTCCTTCCAAGTGAACTGTTCCTTAGTCCTCCCAGCAGTCACCGCTCTCTGTCAGGCTGCTGATCTGTCAACACTCTTCTAGAGCTTTCTCTTGTGCCTGACAGCTTCAGAAGCTGCCAAACTCTCTGTTTTTCCCACAGCAGTCATTTCCCTTTTTGCTGGACTCTCATCTGGAGTCTCTCTGTTAACTAAGATTTCTGACTTCTTTTACTAATTTGTCTCTTTCTTCTCCCTCTCTTCTTTCCTCCAACACACTCCATGCCCTCTCCTCATTTTTTCTCTTTCTGCTCTTTCCTTTTGTTCTTCTGTCTTTCTACTTTTGGCCCGTGCTGCACCTCTTGCCTCTCAGATGGTCTTCCCCCGATATGACCATGGCTTTCTCTCTGGAGAGCAGTCCAGCAGCTTTCAGAGACGCTTTCTGAAGGTAGACCACAACTAAGGCATGTGTGCACTTTTAACACTTTAACTAACTGCTCTAATTCATGCTCTGGTCAGTCATACATATCCCTTTTATAACACCTTTTCACCTTTCTCACTCATGTTTCATTGAATTGATTTCATGTTTGATGATTTTATCAGAATGTGTGTGTGCTGGCTTGTTAAATGCCTGATTAGCTGACATTATTTGTATAAAAGTTCTAAAGCATCCAAAATAATTAGGAGAACCTCTTGAAATATGAACCACACAAATGTTGGTAGAGGCTCAAGAAATGTGTGCTTCTCATTACAAGGAGTATAGAAGAACTTTTTGGTGACAGTTTAGTTCAAGCCTGAGCTTAATAGAGACATAATAATTACCAGTACAAGGAAATAAGGGTTTAGTCTTCTATTTGAAGGTCTTGGTAATATCATTTCATGAAAGGGCTTGCTGTACCATGTTACTTGCCACAACAAAGCAAACCATAATGCATCACATGTCTGTAGAGATGAGGGGGTGCAGAGGAAGTGTCACCATGCAACTATAGAGAAAGCACTGGGCCTTCAGTGGTGATCCAGACTTTTGGTGGTGGTTTCTGTTTGAAATAAACACGAGGGTGGAAGTCATCAGAAAGAAACGTCCCCAGTTTCGTGTAAATCCAGTGATAAAAGTGGTTCCCTTTCTGTTTTGTGAAGCATAAACAGAAAAGAAACACCTCATTCAACGGATGATGTTGTTCTCAATGAACGATTTCTCGTGTGTGAGAGTGTCAGCATGGGTGTGGTTCACTTTCTGACTTGTCAACTACACACTGCTCTTCAGTCTCCCTGTAGTGTCAACTTTTAAGTCTATTATATGAGCAGGGACAACTAGCAAATTAAGCTAACAAGCTACATGGTAGCGATGGACATTTTTTATTAGGATTTTGAATTATGCAAAAAGGCCTACATGGTATCTTCTGTAAAGTGTATTAAAGATAATTAACACGGCTATAATCAATATTATTATATTGACAATGAATCAGATGGCTACTATAAGGCTATTTGAAAGGAGTCGATTATAGTGATGAAACCAGTGAGGATTATCTGCAGTTTTCCTCAGCTTATCTTTTAGTTCATTGCCAAAAAAACGGCCCATAGACAAAGTTAACAACTTTTTTCTTTCCCTTATTATTCTGGTTTGTTTCGTTTTTTTCCCATCAGGGTGACCAAGGCCAGGCTGGACCTGCTGGTCCTCCCGGTCCCCCAGGTCCCCTCGGTCCCCGAGGCCCCCCAGGGAACACCGGAAAGGATGGGCCACGTGGCCCTGCTGGAGAGCCAGTAAGAGCTACTCCTCATGCGTCACAGTGCCAAATGTACACCCACTATACAAAACAATGCACCCATACACACCCACACACTCCACTTAGCTGATGTTATTCTCCTCCATCATTCTCCTCCTTTTCATCGCCCTCTAACTAAGGTTACACCACAAAGAATGCAGTTACTTAAAACACCTCAGTCATCAGGGGCTGCCGTTACCCCAATTGTGTTGAACTGGGTTCAACCTCAGGTTGTGACAAATTGCGAATTGTGTGTGTGTGTTTCTGTATGTGTGTGTGAGTAGCTGTGTGTGAATGTACATTTATACACATGTATTAAGGGGGTAATGTCTATGCAGTAAATTGCAGTGAACCCATATTCTCATTCTTCCAGGTTGGCCAGTGAGCTCTGGCTTACCTAAAAGCTCCCAGAATAGCAACTCTACTCCTACCCTCATCTGTTTTGTGTAAGACAGCGGCCCCAAAGTTCTCCCACACGTCCCCGGGCTCGGGGGGG